>APFE030501535.1:51155-65689 GCA_000404065.3 Pinus taeda
TTGAAGGATGAGCATGACTCCCAAATAAAGGAAACACCTCAAGAAAATGCAATTCCTAAGCCTGTGGTAAAACTAGAAGATATTTATGATATAAAAGACAGGTTTAAACCTGTAACTAATACAAAGATCCAAAGCTCTACCCTAAGGTTTGAATTGATAAATTTGGGTACTGAGAAAGCTCCTCAGAATGTGAATTTAGGATTAGGACTTTGTGTAGAAGAAAAAGAAGCATTTGTTAAACTGTTAAGGAAGAATAAACACGTTTTTGCTTGGAAATATGATGACTTAAAGACTTATGACACATCTATTATCCAGCATACTATTCCAATGCTCCCAGATCAAAAACCCATACAGCAAAAGTTAAGAAAAATACACCCAAATTTGGAAAGCCAGATTAAGTCGGAGCTTAACAAACTCCTTAAAGCCAAGATTATCTTTCCAGTCCGACATTCCAATTGGGTTTCTAATATGGTGCGTGTTAGGAAAAAGAATGGCGACATTCGAATTTGTATTGATTTCAGGAATCTGAACAGAGCAAGCTTGAAAGAAAATTTCTCATTGACTACTATGGAGCAAATACTCCAATCAGTAGCAGGTTCTGAATTGATGTCCTTTCTAGATGGTTTTTCAGGGTACAACCAAGTTTTGGTTCATCCTGATGGCCAGCTTAAAGCTACATTTAGAACAAAATGGGGGACATACGCATATCAAAAGATGCCTTTTGGACTTATAAATGCAGGAGCGACTTTCCAAAGAGCTATGGATATAGCTTTTAGGGGATTGATTAATCGAACAGTGGTCATCTACCTAGACGATATAACTGTATTTTCTAAAGAGAGGTCTAATCATTTACATGACTTAAACTAGATCTTTCAAAGGTGTAAAAGGTATGGAATTTCTCTTAACCCCAAAAAGTCATTCTTTGCTCTTGATCAAGGGAAACTCCTGGGTTTTATTGTATCTTGGGATGGCATTTATATCGATCCTGATCGGATCAAAGAAATTTCTGAGATCCCATTCCCTCACAATAAGAAATCGATGTAGTCATTTCTTGGCCAGATTAATTTTGTTAAAAGATTTGTACCAGATTTTTTTCATATTATTTTTCCCCTCCAGGAAATGATTAGGAAAAATGCAGTCTTTAAGTGGGTATTAGTAGAAAAAGAAGCTTTTGATTTGATAAAGCAATCCATTATCAACGCCCCCTCCTTAATTACTCCAAACTTCTCTAATCCTTTCAAATTGTATACTATCGCATCTGATTCTTCATACGCAGCAGTACTCACGCAACTAAATGATCACAATTTGGAGGCACCCATCTCATTTTTTAGCTCAAATCTTCACGGTGCCGAATTGAATTACTTTGATGTGGAAAAACAAGTCTTTGTTGTGTTTAAAGCAGTCAAACATTATAGACCCTTCCTTTTGAAAACCCACACAAAAGTAATAGTTCCTTTCCCAGCTGTTAGGCAACTATTAATACAAAAAGAACTGGGTGAAAAAAGGGAAAATTGGGTCACCGCGCTTCAAGAATATGACTTAGAAATTAGGCCGGAAAAGATTGTTAGAGGCCAAAGTTTTTGCAGGATATTGGCAGGAGCTTCCAACATTCCCGAATCAAGCGATACTGGTCCAACTGAAGAAATCAATCAGATAAGTGTCACTGATTCTGAATATCAATATGCAGATTTGGTATTTTATTTAAAAAATGGTTATGCTCCTCCACATTTATCTTACAAAAGCAAAAGGGCCATCAGGTTAAAAGCAAAAAGTTTTACAATGATTGATGATGTGTTTTTTAAGAAGAATTATGATTCTATTTTGCTAAGATGCCTTGAGAAAACTGAAGCCCAAAAGGTGTTGCAGGAATTACATGATGGACCAGCAAGAGGACATTTTGGAGCTGACACAATAGCTCACAAGATTATTCATGCTGGATACTATTGGCCAAACCTTTTTAGAGACACCCACGAGTATGTAAGGAAATGCCTCAATTGCCAAACTTTTAGTGGAAGACAACGAAAATCGGCTTTCCCTTTGCAACCAGTCAACATTGAACAACCATTTGAGCAATGGGGATTGGATATCATCGGAGAAATTAATCCACCTTCTTCCAAGCAGCATAAGTATATATTCTTACTGCTACCGACTATTTCACTAAAGTGGGTTGAGCATCCCTTTGAAGACAGCAAATTCTGAAGCAATCATTGAATTCATAGACCAATTCATCATTACCAGGTTTGGTGTCCCAACTGCTCTTGTATTTGATAATGCTTCTTATTTCTCAGGAAATTATATGTTTGATTTTGCTATCAAGAGAGGATTTAAGTTAAAGTATTCTGCTAATTATTATCCTCAGGGTAATAGTTTGGGAGAGTCCACTAATAAGAATCTAATCAAAATTATCAAACGAACAATCGAACAAAATCATAGGAATTGGCACAAATCCTTAGTCTTTGCATTATGGGCTGATAGGGTAACACAGAAAACTTCTATAGGAACCTCTCCGTTCAATCTTGTGTATGGAAAGGAAGCAATACTGCCTACAAATCTTGTTCTCCCTTCTTTAGCCCTAGTACAGTTCATTGAAGAAGCTCCTTCCTCTTCTATTTAGCTCAGATATGATCAAATCTTAAAACTAGAAGAAGAGAGAGAAAAGGCCAAGGATACCCATGCCAAACATCAAAAAATCATCAAAGAAGCTTTCGATTCAGTCTCATCAGGTTCAAGACCATTCCAAGTTGGTGATTTAGTTCTGAAATGGGATAAATCCCATGAGGACAAAGGCAAACACACCAAGTTCCAAAAGTTGTGGCTTGGACCATTTCAGATTTGTGAGAAAGTAGGCCATTCAACCTTTATATTGCAAGGTTTAGCGGGTTTGAGGGATTCTCTCCCTGTTAATGGCCTCATCCTAAAAAAATTCTTCGATTGAGAAGGTAACCCCTTCTCCTTTTATTTCCGTACGATTTTATAGTTTGTAGGATTTTTAGGAAATAAAATTTTAAAGGCATCTTCCATTGACCTTTCACTATGTTTGAAAAGTTGTCTCACAAAAGTATCATGAGTATTTGCTTTCAAACAATAGAACTTTCAACCGAAAGAGACAGTTCTTGGGAAATTAGGTATCATTGTATTCTGAAATCACAAATTTAAGTTTGATGAACAACTCCTAAAGCATAAAAGTAATGTAAGTCATTTTCTGTTTTCAAATTGGTCTCAAAAGGCTATCAATATCAAAGATAGAAGTCAATTCAATATCAACATCTTCAACTCTTAATCTGTCATCCATTAATTCTCAAGGAAGAAATTGTCCACCCCATTCATGAAAGGTTATGATTTTTCAGAGTGTAATTCTAAAATATAAAGATATTAAAGATAAGAGGTCTTATTACAAGCCTGCTTACCATGTTCATAGGGAAATAGCTTAACTGACATTACCAATACTGCATACCAAAACAGGGTAATGGCTTGAAATTTCAAGACAAGGAGTCTCATCACGAGCTAGCTTGTTCAGTTAGACTACTACCAGTGAGTGGCATTGTCAACAGCTGGCCACTAAACTAGGGCAATGGCCTTTTATCCTATCAATGACAGAATAAAGAAAGATGAACAAAATATGAAAGCATGTTTTGAATTCATTTTGATAATCACACTCTTAATTGGATGGGACAATGGACAATTACATGGTTAAAAGGTATCCCTGTCGAGACTATAAACGTTTGCTAGCAGCAGAGGCTCTACCTATGACAGGCGAGTTTACTATAAAGGCTGATTTGGAGAGATTTTTTTATTTTTATCATTATAAACCGATAAAGGCCCATTTGAGACTTAAAATGTACTTATTTCAGGTTAGCAAGAGGAGGAAGTTAGCAAAATTACTTTCATGATATTCAGAATGCATAAATATCTAGTTATATCAGAATTTTCCCCTTGTAGTTGAAATTCTATTTCAAAAAAGTTTAAGTATTTTTGATTTTTCAGAGATAACTGGTTCTTCCAGTGAATCGCCAATTGTTGTGCTCTACAAACAACCCCCCCATTTCATATTACTTTTATTCATGAAACATTAAAATGTGAAATGGGTCCCTTTAAAATAAAGTTGATATCCATACTTTTACTTAACAAAGGGGCCGATAATCAAATGAGCGCTTTATAAAAACCCTTTTAAAACAATATCCATTTAAAAGAAATAAAGTAAATCTCGGTCATTGCGATAAAGTGATCGCAAGATCGCATACCACAATGACATGAGGGACATATAAAATGGAAAAAGGACTTTCCGCTGATGCGATATCGCATTCGGCGATCGGCAATCAGCGATATTCAATGCACAACCAAAAGTGCCCCTTATCAATACCCCCGATGCGATGAGCTATCGGCAATCGGCCATCGGCGGGTTCCTACCGTTTAGGTATCAATGCACATAAGGCTTTCGCCGATGCGATATCGCAATCGGCGATCGGCGATACTCGATGCACATTGTTAAGGCTGACTTGTTATAACCCCTGATGCGATGCGATAAGACACGGTTTTCAATAGAAAGCCGTTAAAGTGATTGGAAAGCTCAATTTACTCGTATTTAAGGCATAATCACTCCCGCTCAGCCGCCAATACGTCCATTGCATGCTTAAGGAGATCTCTCGACCAAATAATGATATAATGGGCATTTATAAGGTGGCAGGTTTTATACGGCAATTTAATGGATTCATGTCTTAAAATCTTTCCATAGATTATCTCCGCGCCCGTTTTAAAAGCTGAATATATTGTTGCGCATCTATTCATTTGTTATCAATTGCAAGTTTTATCGCTATCTCTCTGTGTTACGCGCAATTCCCTCTCTGTGCAGAATTCATTCAGAGACAGGAGTTCGGGCATAATGGGTAAGAAGTCTAAGAAGACCGCGGGTGCCTCCAATCCACCAGTCGCAGGACAAGCCGCTGCAAACAGCAAGAAAGGCCTAATATCTGATACAACATGCGCAGGCCTCGCCAGAGTAACTTGGCAAGGCACTTACGACTTAATTGAGGCCGAGAAACCAAAGCAGACAGTAGCAGAGGCTACCGCGGATTCATTACGAAAGTCAGACTGCACTCTCAAGGATTTGGCTGATTCTTTCCTTCACAGGATAGCAGCCAGGGAGAAAACTCTCCCATATACAGACGTTGTGTGATGGGCGATTGAAGCAATCCCCATCATGGACATAACTTTTAGCACAAGAGATGGGAGGATTTTCAGATCATTCAAAGTAGAAGACCTGAGGAAAATGTATCATTTGCCTGAGCCAGAAAAGATATACAACAGCGCCTTCCTGGAGAAGTTTGCGAGCGAAAATGAGATTGAGTCTGAACCTATCAAGGTTTGGAGGCAAAATCCGAACAAACACAAGCACGAATCTTCTGGTAAGTACTCGGTCGATTCTTTGGCTTCTCCTTATTGCTATGCAGGTATAATGATGTGTAGATTATGGGGTTTACACGACTCTGCTATTTTTACCATTGAAATGGTTCCTCTTATGGAGGCGGCAGTGAACAGGATAATTATGGATTGGGCTACTATCCTTTGGGATAAGCTAGCAATAGTTGTTCGTGACTTTAGGAATAAAACTATAGTCACTGAAAGGAAAATTCCCCCATTATACTATAGTGCATATATCCTAGATACCTTATGTTTCAATTCCGAATTCCCTATTCTTGGTTGGAGGTGGACTCCACAGGACCCCTCACCCATTCATATATATCACCGAAAGTTGTGGAATTCATCCTATAAAAATCACTTGTATCAGATTTGTAATGGCTTCATGGTTCCCATTTATTATTCAATTTTTGATAAACCCATTTCAAGGATTTCCTACCTAGCCTCCTTCGATTTTCCAGCAGTTGCTAGTTGGTTTGGAGAAGAACATTTTACCTATATCAGAGTGTTCGGTAGCCAAGCCAATCCTCATGTAGTCCCCTTATATGTTCCTGATAAATTGCTAGCTAGAGAAATTTCATATCAGATTACAGTTGAGAGTACTACACAGAATCTCAAAAAAGAAAAGAAAACAGGCTGGCCTACTTTTCCCTTCAGATGTGGTGTCTTTACCCTGCATGATCTCAAGCATGCGGAAAAAGAAGCCACGAAGATTCAATCTTTAGCTCTGGCTACAATCCCGAATAGAGCATTTGACCCAAAGCGAACTGCCTATGCCGCATTGGAACATGCCAAATTAGCAACGTTTGAACATCAAGAAGATATGTTCGATGACATGTTCTCTTCAAGTGAATCCATAGGTCAAGCCAAAGAACTCACCAAGATGAGATAAAATGATGAAGGGTTAACTGAGTTTAATAAACTTAAAGAGCAGAGGTTGCAAACTCTGCCTCTAGATTTATTAGCGCTAACCCAAGCGGCATCATCAAGCGAGCCTGGTCAACAATAGACAAAGGAACCTCCTGCTACAACAAAAGATCATAATAGCGAGTAGGAGGATAAACAGAGAAGAGAGCAGGAGGAGAAACAGCGAAAGGAACAGGAGGAGCAACAGAAGAAAAAACAGGAACAATTGTTGAAGGAGTCTCAAACTAAACAGACCTCCACCGATACCAATGTAGATACTACCAAAGACCCCAAATTGCTCCAGGAATGGAATCAATTTGATTCTATCATCAGTGGAGGAAAAGGCTCAAAAAGTACAGACACTCCTAAGACCAGCGATATGCAAGATGACACTTCATCTCAGGTTCTAAGTGGAACCAACGGCCCACCTAAATCTAAAGATATTGAGATAATTCCGAAAGATCCCAGCGATCAAATCATTTTACAAGTAGAATATATTCCTCCATTGGATGTCTTCTACAGCCCGAGGCACAGAGTAGTGGTAAAGAGATCAAGGAAAAGACGAAGGCTTGATAAACCTTCTATCTTTCCAGAACAAACGGTCACGGGTAATGTAGTATGGAAGGAGAAACTGGATCCCTCCGATGATCTAACTAAATTGTCACAGTATGCTGGAGCCTATTCGGCAGCAACAATTGACAAAGCATCGGAGGTAAGCCTCTTATTGAAGAACAAGGACCAGGAAATCTCCACATTACAGACAAAATTGGCCGAGATAAAGCAGAGGGTAATGCAAGTGGAGGAGCAGTTAGCGACACAACAACAGAGGACAGCGCAGGCAAACGAGCAGTTATTGGCACAACAACAACTAAATAATCAATTGGCTCAGCAATTGGAAGTAGAGAAGCAAAGGATTGACCAGGATGCGATCCAGAAATAGAACAAATTAAGGGAGGAATTCGAAAAGTTGAAAGCAGCGAAGGAGAAAATGGTGAAAACAAAGGATGAGCAAATCGCTCAAATAACATCGCAGCTAGAAAATATAAAAGGAGATTCGCAAGTAATAGAGTTCAGGAAAGAAGCAACATTGATAAACAATGTGCTAATATCGCAAATTAAACTCTTGTGTCAACAAATCGCTCAAGCGGAGCCAGTCTGCGAATTAACTACATCCATAAATGAGCAGGTAGAGAAAGCTAGGGATGACTTGAATCAAGCCGATGAGGCTATTACTGCACATATTGAATGGCAAGATTCGAATTCGGGAAAAGCATCCAATTTTCCCAGGATACTTGAAGTTCATAAAGATATACTTTTCACGGAATGGCACACTCAGGTGTTAAAGGCAGAGAGAGCAGCTTCAAGATGTAGATTAACTTCTAGCAATTTAGTTGATCTAGTTAACAACACTCTCTACTTAGCAAATATGATTTCCCAGTGTACACCAGGAAAGATTACAACAACAAATGCATTGGAGCAAACATGTTATCCTGAGTTAGAAGGAAGAGGAATATTAATCGCTGGGATTAATAGTTTAAACATGGAAACGTATTGGCACTTCCTAGTTAAGCCTCATACACAAAGAGCCACCCTGAAATGTTTAACAGATGCCATCGAGTGTATGATTTCCGACATTCAAGATGCCACTTACGCTACCCAGCTCAGTTCGCGCCTCAACAAACCTCCGGAAATTGAGTGAATGCTTGCCATTAATCAGCTCAGATTCAAAGGAAAGTAGCCGACCCAATGAATCATCCTCCAGCTCCCCAGATCGCCAGCCGAAATAGCAACAAAAGTTATTGATATCAGTTTAAGTAACATTTCTGTTTTATAGATATTTAGATTAGTATTGTATTTATAGACCCTTTCATGTTCTTAGAAAGGGTCGTAAAATTTTGTAAGGGACTTAACAGACTGAAGTTTGCACTAGTGTGCTTCAGCCTATATTCTTTTATGAGACTCGACCAGTTGTTCTTACTTTAATGAAGGAATTTCTTTATACAATTGTGCACTATTGTCGTTGATTGAAGAATGTTTATGCGTTAAGGGAAGAACTACACATAGCGATTGATATCTGGGAGTGGAAAACAGCTCATATGGTATTTCTATCTGTGTCTGAAGTCATTCAGTTTATATGAATTGTTATGTAACTATTTTTGCTATGATTAATTATATGCATGCGCTATAAAAACAAATATTATTCATTCCACTATTGGGTGTTTAGTGATGTGCCTTTACCTTTAAATCATGTATATGATAATGATATGAATGTATAAAGTGTGGTAATTTCGCTTCAATCGCTCTGCTTAACTATTTAAGCACATCAATCTTAAATGATTCAATATCTATGTCGTAAAGATACAATCATCTATACGCTTGTCTTTTAGACATAGAGCATCAAAAGCTACGCTTTAGAGCTCAATAGATTCCCGGGATAGTTTCATTTACTTATATTTCTGCTAATAGTTTTAGCCTTTCGCCTACCACTAGTGTTATCTATAAAACATTCACTCATCCCATTTATCTATTTCTGGGAAACTGGTCCCATTACCCCCAGTCGGAGCCACTATCCCAAACAGAAAAGGAGCTGCACTAAGGTCTGGACCGGGTGGTTTCCCCAATGTTGTTGCAGCGATTTTCGAGGCATCAACATACCCACGATCAATAATATCTAAAACATAGAAGAATGCGTCCCAGCATTTACTGAATCAAAAACTTCAATCACTAGTCAATTCACACTTTCCCATTTCAACCTAGCTGAAAGAAAAGTGTATCTCATCTGATATGGAAGATGGTTTTAGAGATGCGAATAAACAAGTAATAGGCTCTCCGGAAGTATTTCTATCTTCAAAGGCTACTACAATAGTGGGCCAGAGTGGGCAAAGTTCCAGTAGACAGGATTGTTGTAAGATGATGTGCAAGAGGTCACTTGTAGCGAAAAATAATCATGTAGATAATCATGATGATGCCATGGTTCTGTTTCCAATTGACGAGATAATACACTGGCATAATGCAATCAGAAAGGAATTAAAGGAAATTACAGAGGAGGCACGATAAATACAATTTTCAGGAGATTTTTTGAATTTTTCCTCATTTAATGACCGTTTACAGTTCCTTGCAGAAGTTTGCATTTTTCATAGTATTGCAGAGGACAAAGTTTTTTTCCCAATGTCAGTGCCCTAAAAACACTCTCTCACTAGTGCTGCTAGTCTGTGATCCATCCATGGCCAAGATATCGGTAAAATAATACGTATATTCGCCTTATACTAGTAGACCATATCCACCAGGAAGTTACTGATTCCTCCTTAACACGATTTGCAAGTACGTCTGGTCTAAGAAATCCCAAAATTGCATAAGACTGCAATTGCTCCTAAACGACCACAAATTCGGGAGAGCCTCACTCAACAATTTCGCTGACTCGTCACTGCATACCAACTGAGATACATGCTTACTTCATCTGAAAGCAATGTGATGCATCTGGATAGTTCCTAGTTCGCCTCTAAAAATATCTCAAAGTGAACCCATTTACATGTTGTTGTATCCAAAAATAACCAAAGCATGCAAAAACCTCCACGCACATCAGTCAGATTCAAGCTTTGATACCATGTTATTTTTTTTATTATTTTTTTTAACGCACAACATTCAATTTTTTTTTAATCAACCACGTATAGTGTATGAAAAGGATGCCAGTGCATAACAGTAAGCAATCGACCAGCATATACAACTCAGACCATGAAAAGAGTTCAGGACATTAGCTCCAGTGCTCAGGTACCGTTGGTTTGGATAGCAGGTTCGAAAGTTTTGGGCCAATCACAGTCTAGGGGTGGAGGCACCACGCACCAATCTCCAACCATGTAAACGTAGAACTAGCGGTTATACAAATCAACAAAGGCAGAATATGAGCCTTGGGCTCACATCCTACCAGCACCACAACTATGCAATAGAGTCAGTCCACACCATTACACCATCGTACCGTCGTCAAACGGAACTCAGCACACCATATGCACAGCACCAATGCAGGAGTTTTAATGCACAATGTTCAAACGTAGAAAATAAAGCAGAGAAAAGAGGGACAACAGAATGCAGGGTGAAAGTTTTAATGGAGGAGGTGACAGGAATGGAGCATTTGTTGTTGTAGAACCGTCATCGGATACCAGAGTCGGTTTTCGTTCCAATTATTCTCGCCATTATCATCAGCAGCCAAATCGCAGAGGCAGAATCCCTCCTAATAATTCACACCGTTCGTTCAAGCAGAATAATTCGAAGTGGAAGGACAGAGGCGTTATGTCAGGACAGAGGCAGTGCAATGCTGGAAGGATAGAGGCGGTGGTCAGAACAGCTAGGCCAACGCTGGTCAGGGAATAATGCACAGAGAATAATGGATAGCACTTCTTTCAGGAACGTTCATGGGCAATGAGGTAGAGAAACGTTCAAGTGAATATGGAAGAAATAAACTGCACAGAAAGGCCATAAACAAATGGCTCAAATTAATTATGCAGGGCAGGAATACGCCTGCTCTGGTACCATGTCAAATACACATGGTGAACGAGAGAAAATATGAAAGATAAAACATGCAATTCATTTTTTATTCACAAATGATGTATATTTATGGTACATTATGTGACTGTTGGGATTCACATCCCAAGGTCACTTGGACTGCTTTTGTCCATTCGACTTCCACACTAACCCATTTAGGATTAGGTGTCCAACAAAAATCTCCCTTATCAGCCCTTTATCCAGCAATTCCTACACCTATTTTCTAATCTCCTCGTTATCTTTGTGGCTCATTCAGTATGCTGCCTTTTTTGATAGACTTGCTCGAGGTATAAAGTCAATGTGATGACTGATACTCCTCTTAGGAGGCAGTTTATCTGGTAGATCATCCACTACAATATCACTAAACTCCTGCAACATCTCCTGAATTTCTTCTAGTAAATCTGAAATTTAAGTGTGTAGTGACACTGTCCTTGGCCTCCTTACTACAGCATAATTCACTTCGTTGTCTTTGATCTGCTTTAGGAATTCCTTTCCTCCCACCAGTAATTTTTTTTCTCCACTCGTTTTTGTTGTTTATTCCTCCTTGATGGGTACAAGTGTGTGCTTAATCCCATCCTTGAAAAACTTGTAACAGTTTGTCTTTCCATCATGCACTACCTTCCTGTCATACTGCCATGGCCTTCCTAGCAGTATATGACATACATTCATTGGCATAATATCGCAAACAACATTTTCCTTATACCTGCCAATATGAAACTCAACTTCACATTGTTCATCAACCAACAGATGGTGGCCTATTTGCAACCACAATACCTTGTAGGGAGTGGGATGCTTTAGCTGCTTCAAACTGAACTTCTCTACCATCTCTGTGGCAACCAAATTATCCATGCTCCCACTATCGATAATCAACTTGCAACATTTTCTGTACGACTTACAAACTTTCCAGAATAATGCCTTCCTTTGAGTTGGGTCAGCTGTCTCCTTTGCTGGTTTCAAAAGTACTTTATTCAGAACTAAGGTTGCCCTTGTTTTTGGCATGTTTTCATCTTTCTTGGGTGGTGCCTCTGCTTCCTCCAGCTATGCAAGATATACTCATGTTTGACCAACTTGTTCTACTCCACGACACTCAAAGGACGTGTGCCCCCACTTGTGGCACCTGTAGCACTGATAGGCAGCCCCCACTGCCTTGGCCATTTCTCTTGCCTCCCTGATATGGCCTTCCTCCTCTAGTGCTATCTACTTTTTCCGATGCCCCTGAAGTTATAGAACTATTGCCCTCTTCACTATTGTTGGAAGTTCATCCTTTGCCATAGGATTGTCCTCTTCCTCTACCAGTTCTCCATCCTCTCTTAGCATTCTATTTTCCGGTGATCTTCTCCTCTTCCTTCATGGCACTCTGGTAAGATTCCTCTATATTTTTTGGGGAAAGAATGGTTATCTCATCCAATATTTCCAATCTGAGACCATTTACATACCTTGCTATTTTTTCCGGGGTATCCTCCATGTAACTAGCTCTTAAATTTACCTGGTAGAATTCTTCAGTATATTCCCTCACTGTCATTCCTTTTTTCTTCAAATTCTGCACTTGCTCATGTAGAGAAATCTTGTAATCTTTGGGCAAAAATCTGCCTTTCATCTTGGCCACCATTCTTGGCGATTTCTTTATTGGCAACTTATTCATCCTTCTCCTTTCCACATGGACATTGTCAGACCACAAGGTTGCATGCCCCTTCAACTTGGTTGCAGTGAATTTAACTCTCTGATCTTTGTTGACCTCTTCCCATTCGAAATACTTGTCCAATTCCCTAGTCGAGTCCAACAGAACTTTTGTAGACAAGCTGCCATTGTTGTTTGGAATTTCTGGCTTAGGCTTGCTGCTAGCCAATAGGAATGACCTCAACAATCTAATTTCCAGTCCTTCCTCATCCAATCTATTTGTTGCAACTATATATTCTTATTCACTGTCATCTCCTACCTCCATATCCCTTCTCCTTCCTGCTTCAACTACCTCTAAACAGGAAGTAAAGATCCTAACTTCCTCCTGCAATCCTTCCTCTGCTACTCTCTGAGCACCTCTTCATGACCTCATCTTCCAACTTCCATTTCTCAGGAAAACTAAAAATCCTGCTCTGATACCAAAATTTGGTGGCCTAGTCCTCGTGCTCACCTGGACAAAAGGTTGTTTTGTTTTATTACAATAATTAAATGTATGGTTTCTTATCCAAATTTAATGTATTGGAGGAGGAGGTTCTGCATGTGACTGCATACAATTACAGTCTGGAGTAGAACACCTATCTCGTTCTCTTTTTATGTCCTCCTGCTCAATGTGTAACCCTAACCTCTCTTCGACTTGGTCATTTTTTGTTTGGGAAGAGAAGAGTTCTGTGCGACTGCGCTCTGGTCTGGTTCTTCCTCAAGGGTTATGAACTCGTCGTCTGGGCACACTGCTGGTCCTCTGGACTATTTGTTGGTTCTTTGGTGGCCCTAGTTTGTTTTCCAACACTCTGCGACTGTATTTGGTCGGTATCTGTAACCGGGTGTTTTTGTACTCCTTTGGTAGCTCTTAATGTCTAAACTTTTGTACCTGTGGTTATGGTTTGTTGGCTCTACTATTCATCTAGTTGTTTGGTTGTTTGCACACTCAAGTGGCAGCCATGAGGTGACCCCATTCTCAGCCTCAACTCACCATTTACAAGTAAGCTTTCTCTCTGAGCTTCAATGCTATTTCACTTTTCCTTCTGATGCTAACCAGTATGCTCCCTTTTGGTTAGGGTCCCTCGCAAATCCACTGCCTATTGTTGTTTCTCATGACCATAACCGAAAATAAACAAATTTAATATTAGAACATAAAACACTATATAAAAAAATAAAAAGCATAAACACTTTCTCATTAAGTTATGATTAAATTCTAATAAACAAAAACTCCATGACTTAGAAATCGTGTACCTGTGCATGCAACGTTCGATGTGTTCAATCATATGTTTGCAGTTCGGAGACCGCTTCCACTTGTTGTTCTCTGCAAGCAAATTCAACTCTGCATTTACAATGCCCAATTAGGGAGCATATTCCTACATTCAATGCAAAACAAGCGGTAGCATTTCCGACATTTTGTTCCTCATGTTGTTGTTAAAGAAGAAAAGGGAGGAGGAACTTGTGGTCACTTATCTAATTTTGATAAAGTCATGAAAAATGAGAAATTAGGATATACTTTCTCTGAATCTATAACTTTTTCCTGTTCAAACCTTTTCATAAAAATCTCAAGCCATTTAGATGACAAGAATTTCTCACAATCATATTTAATGAGTTTGGAATTACACCTCGAATGTGGGCATTTAGGCACACCGCCATAATCACCCATCGTGGACTCGACGATGACATATTTTGGTGCATCCCATTGCATCCCTGCTTTGCATCATCACCTGTGAAGTCACACAGTGCCTATTGAAAATCTCTTTGATATTAATATTCTTTATAAAAAATTTATTATATTTTGTGGTTCATCTTGCCAATACAAGTCATAAATTTAGATCTATGGTTATGAATGTATAAATCTTTTCTGTGTATTTTTTTTTTGTTTTATAGTGATTTAGTAGGAAAATAAACACACTATACAAATTTTTTAACCAATGGAACTATAGTAAAAAAGAAACACTAAAAATAATAATTACATTTTTTAACCACTCAACTATAGTAAAAAAGAAACACTATAAAAATAA
>APFE030501535.1:65699-83609 GCA_000404065.3 Pinus taeda
CAAGTGGGAGATTGTTGGGTTGTGTTATATTCTTTCCACGACTAACCTATGTAGTGAACCGGGGGGTTAGAGGAGGGGTGGAGCCCCCTCTTCGTTGCACAGTGGGGGGGTCACAGGGAGTTTGAGGGGGGTGGGTAGCCCCCTTCTACGGGGTCTGGGGTAGCGCCCCGGGAAATTTTTTTTTGGACCCTATATTAGGTTGGGCGAACCTACCTATGGTTTTCGGTCCATGGTTTTGGACGGGAAGGTTTTCAATCCATGGTATTGGATGCTTCGGCATGTATAAATATGTATTGTGACATTGAAAGAAACATAATGAAGAATCAAGCTGGTAGTCCCGGTTTTGGGATCTAGGGGAAAATCTCTATGCATATGTGTTTTATGTGTTATGCTCTCGCATTGTTTTGTTTTCTTTGTTTTAGAATTCGTATGAAGGTAATTTCTGTACAGGGTTAAAACCTACAAAAAGGACAGTAAAAGCAAAACACATGGTGCTAACCCTGGGTTATAAATGTGGTTCTAAGAATCACAAATCTGAAAATTGTCCGAACATATCATTTAGAGAACAGATACAACAATGACAACTCTATTCAACATCTGAATCCTCTGAAAGTTCTTCTTCAGAATGCTCTGATGAAGAATTAAACATGCACATGAATGAATGTGACTGTACTGATTCAGACAACTGTCAGTGTGAATCAAGCACTGAATCAGAAATCTCATCTGATGAAGACCATGTTTCTCAGCCAAAGGAGAAATTTCTCATGGCACAAACCATGGACGATGCAGAAACAAAGCGACTTGCCCAGATCCGAACATTGGGAGAAGGAGAGATGAACAAAAAGTTACTAGAAATGTTTCGAAGCGCAATGCACAAAAATAAGGGGAGCAGTAGTAAGACTGCCTCTAAAACTGAGCCAAAGGCATTATTCATCGATGCCTCATTTGAAATAAATACAAGATATTTCTAAAAAAGCCAAAATAAATCTAAGACCAGAGCCCTCACATTAGGAGAAGTCAGCCAAGAGATTCATCATCTCAAAAAATAGATTGTCTCTCTAAAATCACAGGTCTCTGAGTTAGAAAGAGGGAAGAAAACTGGGGATGCATATGATGAATACTACACTCACCCAAATATTGAAATATTTGAAGGAAAAAATGATACTATAGGATTCACCGACATGAGAGTAATGGCTATCCAGTATCAGCAACATCATGTTGTGCTAGATATCTGTATAAATGGTGAAATTTTTTCCCTAAGAACACTTATTGACTACAGGGCAGATATCAATATTCTGAACTCAAAAATAGTACCTGCAAAGTACTGGGTAAAATCCTTTAGACAAGTGATTGGGTTAGGAAACAAAGATCTACTGTATGAAGTCCCTCAGGCCTCTATTTGCTTTAAAGAGAATTGCAACAAATTAAAATGTGTTGTTGTAGACATTCATGTTGACTGTATTTTGGGGAATGTATTTCTAGCAGCTGTGAAGCCACATGGATCAGCCAGATTGAAAAATGGCAAGGCTGGTTATTTTGTATCTGTACCAAGCTCAGATGGAAAATTACAAACAATCAAGTTACCCTTTGTCTCTACTCCCAGAGTGTCTACTATGGTACAAGCAATGCAGCAGATCGAAAAAGCAAAAAATAAAATTGAAGAGCTCAAGGAGCTAAAGACCACCATAAAGATAGGAGACTATCTTCAGACTCCTATAATTAAACAAAGGATCTCAACTCTGAGATCACTGATAGAAAAGGAATGTTCTGCTGAAGAACCAAACGCGTTTTAGCATAGAAAACAACACTGTGTAGAATTTCCCTACAAATATAAGAATGAAGGGAAACCCTGCAAGAGCAGAGCAATCCCTATGAACAAAGAATATAGAGATCTTTATCAAAAACAGATATAAATTCTCCTCGGAAGAAGATTGATTAGAGAATCCATCAGTCCTTGGAACTGCTATGGTTTTTATGTTAATAAACATTCAGAATAGTTAAGAGGTATCCCAAGACTGGTCATAAACTATAAAACTCTGAATCTTGTCCTCTTAGATGATACTTAACCCATTTCTCACAAAGGAAATCTTTTAGCAAGAATAGCAGGGGCTAAAGTATAAATTTGATATGAAATTATGATTTTGGGAGCTGGAAATTAATGAAGATGATAAGTTTAAGATTGCTTTCAGTGTCCGAGCAGGACACTATGAATGGAACGTAATGCCTTTCAGACTAAAGCATTCCCCATCCAAATTCCAGAAGTTTATGGATAATATTTTCAAGCCATGTTTTGATTGGTTACTAGTATACATTGATGATATACTTATATTTTCTAAAAACGTCCATTTTGTACAACTTGTCAAAACCAATGGATTGGTTCTTAGCAAGAAAAAGATTGAATTATTTTAGACAAGTATCAAGTTTCTTGGCCATACAATTAAAGATGGAAAGATCACTCTGCAAAAACATGCTCTGGAATTTGCTGATAAATTTCCATATATTATCACTAACAAAACTCAATTACAAAGATTCTTGGGATGTTTAAACTATGTAAGCAACTTTTACAAATATTGCACCAAAGATAGATTATTACTCAACAGAAGACTGCAAAAACATCCAGAACCTTGGTCTCAGGCCCACACTGAAGCTGTTAGAAGAATTAAAATGAAGCTAAAAACTCTTCCTATTCTTCATATCACTGATGATGATTCTTTCAAAATTGTTGAAACAGATGCCAACAATGAAGGGTGGGGAGGAATTTTGAAGCAAAATAAAGGAGAAGAACAAATAGTTTAGTTTGTCTCAGGGACTTGGAGCCCACCTGAGAAAAACTATTCTACTATAGAAAAAGAGGTCAAAGCAGCATGGAACTACATTAATAAATTTGATATTCACCTGATACACAAAACGTTTTCTTAAGAACAGATACCTCTGCACTAAAGAAAGTCCTTAGTAAAGCTATAAAGAAAGCAGGAGAAGCTAAGTTCACAAGGTAGCAGGCTCTATTTGTAAATTTCAACTTTGAAGTCGAACATATCAAAGGTGAAAAGAATTGTCTTCCTGACTTCCTAAGCGAAGAATATTTAAATCAGAAAGACACTGCCATGGTGATAGTAATAGAATGGGATCCTTCCCAACATATAGAGACTTTGAGAAGTATTTCTGAAACACAGAATTGGGAAGAATATTGTTCCAAATGGAAACCAACATGGCAGCTAAGAAACACAAAAGTGCTCGATGCAAATTTGCAACCTGATTCAGATATTCAACACTTAGTACCTGAAAGGAAATTCTACCCCAAAGGTAGCAAATGGATGCATGATATGGTGTATCAGAGGAGTATGATGGCCGCACATTTGGCTGAAGAATCCCTAAGCCAAAATTTTAGAGATATCACTATGATCTAGACAGAAGGAAGCAACCATAGGAGAATCTTCAACAAATATCTTGCCATAAATCGGACTAGATGGCTGGGATGGTGTGACATGCCAGAAATGTGGCCACAGGGTAATCCAAGCATTATCTTCCCGGATACCATTTACAACTTTTTAGACTACAAAAAGTTGTGGTGGGACACCATGAATGTAGATGGAAAAAACGAAACTCACTACACAAGAGTAAAATTTGAGGCCACAGGGACCACACAAAGACAATGACAAGGTGAATGGCTTCAACAATGGTGGAATGATTTCGGCCTCTATAGAACTGCTATGGATCCTCTTTTCTTCTAACATGACTTTCAATATGAATGTGACACTTATGGATTTTTAACTGAATGTTGACATTCTCCATGTAAAACTGTTGGAGATGTCAATAATTATCAAGACAAGAGATATAAATTTAATATATTTTATATCTTATTTAATGAAATTTGATAATGGAGAAAAGATAAATTTATTTAAATTTATACATTTAAAAGATATTTTTCATAAATCACATTTCACAGGTGGAAATTATGTTAGTAAATGGTGAATTTTGAAATATTTATAATATATTTTAGTTAATTCAAATTATTTAATAATTGTATTTTTATTAGGGTAGTAATGGTTTTAACTTAGTAAGAGTGTTGACTAAATTGTTTTGATTAATATTAAGAAATTATTAAAATTTAATATATTTTATATCTTATTTAATGAGATTTGATAATGAAGAAAGATAAATTTATACATTTAAAAAGATATTTTTCATAATTCGCATTTCACAAGTGGAAATTATGTTAGTAAATGGTGAATTTTGAAATATTTAATAATATATTTCAGTTAATTTAAATTATTTAAAAATTGTATTTTTATTAGGGTAGTAATGGTTTTAACTTAGTAAGAGTGTTGACTAAATGTTTTGATTAATATTAAGGAAATTGGGAATCAATTTTAATGGGTATCTTTATCAAAGGTTTTTTTTGGTTTGAAATTGCGAATTTTATTAGGATGTTGATTTAATGAGAATTCCATTTTTTTTTCTCCCGTAGGCAAAAGACTAGTTTATTATATTTTTTTAAGTGTATTGTGAAAGGTTTTCTAGTATTTTATTATATTTTTAGTATATAAATTTGGGTTTTGGTTATGTGAATTGTTTTGTTGTTAATTTATATAATTTTTTTGATTTTTTTTAATTCATAAAAGGTTTATTCACAAACTCCTCAATGAAAATTCTTAAACTATATTTAATAACTACATAAATTTGGCATGTTTTTTATATATATATATATATATGCATGTGAAATATGTAACTTATATATAATCTTCTTCTTTTCTTATTTTTTTATTTTTATTTTTATTTTTTATTTTTTATAAAAAGTTTGATTGTACATTATTATGTATTTTTTCCATAAGGGTTAGCTCTAAGTAGTCTAGATCAAAATGTGAAGTATTATGTTGCTAGTATAATTTAGGCAGTGATTCCAACCCTAATACTTTATGGCTAGATGATTACCTTGTTTTAGTTAATGGAAATAACAAAACCTATAAAGTTTTCATTGAGAATTTGTTTGGTATCAAGCTAATTAAGCTCTGCAACTCTCAATATCTCATAATTTGCAATCATTTAATGAAGTGACTAAAATCCAACCAGATGACTTGTATTCATGCGCTTGGTAGCAATGTTGTAAATTGTTTGATATTTGATATCCACATATATAACCAAATAGTCAAGTTTGATATTTTAAATGACCATTCACCCCACTTTGATAGAATACCTCTATCATAAATTTATGACAACTTTCTCTACTTCCATTTACAAGTCCTTTGTTGAGGTGTTGTGTAAAAAGGAAGATAGAATAGCTAACCCTTGGTATGAAAAAGAGTGTAAGAATGATACAAAAGCTAGTAGAGATTATTCTAATGAATCCTTAAAAAGTCACAAGACAAATAGGTGCAAAGGCTTAATTAAAAGGAAAAAGGTATTATATAAATAGAAAGAAAGATAATATTTTACACCTATCTAAAATATATACTAAGAAATTCTAGAGGAAAATTTCGACTTGTAAAATAAAAGCAAAAAAAAAAAAAAAAAAACAATATGATTCCTTTGATGGAGTGGAATTCCTATATTAATTTATATGAATCCTTTGGAGTCAAGGAAAACATTCAAACCCCTTGTACAAAGGAATATTTTTCTCTTTAGAAGACATAGAGTTTAAGCTCTATTCACTTGCAAAAGAGAAAGCTAAGGGCAATGAAGCCTACCATGGCCTATCCTCCTCCTTCATATCCACATGCTCGCCAATTTAATAGTCAAGGGATTATTTAAATTCTAGACACAAATCCTCAACATACTTATTTTAAAAAGAAAGGATAAAAGTATTCCCTCTAGTTATAAGACACTCTAGTTAAGCCAATTCTATGGAATTATTTTGAAAAATAAAATCAATATATGGTTAGAAAGCTAGAGAAATAAAAGTCTATGATAGATTTATGAGTGTGGATCACCTTGTTACACTTAGGATCATTTTAGAGGAGTGTTGCATTAATAAAATCAATCTCTTATGATGTTTTTTTGACTTCATAAAAACTTTTAACAAAGTTCACAAGACTGGGCAACCTTTTGAATATATTAAAAGAGCTAAAAGTTTCTTTCAAGTTGATAGTTGTTAGAATAACATTCTATGATAACATTATTTCTATGTTTAGGAACATTTGGGGGTGGTTGGAAGAAATTAATTATAATATAGGAGTTAGGCAAGGTTTTCCTTTGTCCCCAACATTTTCTTGGCATATACGTTAATAAGTTAGAGAATTGTTTGGAAGAAGTATATTACGTTGGCCTAACTCTAGTAGTTATAATCATTAATTTTCTTCTTTACACTTATGATATTATTCTTATATTGAATATTTTGTATGATCTTGAAAATAAACTGAAAATTCTCAAGGAAGTTTCCGCTAGTATGTGTATGATTATTAACATTGAAAAAATGAAGATGAAAATTAAATCCAAAAAGATCACTTATGTTAATTTCATGTATGAAAATAATAACTTGAAGGATAGTAACTTCATAAAAATATCTCATAATTGATATTCATCATAAGTTTAATTAGAATTATAACATTATAAAATGATAAATGGAGGGTGGAATGGTTATTATGGACATGAGAATAATTGTAAATCAGTGTACTTTTGGAGATGAGATATGAATAAGCACCTTGTTTGCACTATCATCACTCCTATTATCTTGTATGGTGTTGAATTTTGTGGCTATAACATCTCTAGAGAATCATTGTCAAAGATGAATAAAATCCAAACATGTTTTCTAACTTATTATCTGAAAACTAAATGCAACACACTCTATATTATCCTCCTCATTGGAGTGTTTCTTAACTCTAAAACCTAAAACACAATCAAGTGTACACAAAAAATATCATTGTAGGAAACCACATGAAAGATACAATAAGATGAAAGCATAAGTTGCATTTGCTTTAGACTTTCCATTACTCTATTGAACCTATTCATATTTTGACTATTTACTTCATCTGTTTCAATTATATTTTTTTATTTTACGTATGGCTATATAATTATCTAATGTATATTCTACTCTTTGCCATGCATCTTTATGATCTCTGCATCGTTTGGTTGGCATTTCCATTAATTTTTCCTTTGCTTATTCATGCTAACCTCAATGTTATCCAAATGTTATTTTAGAGATTTTATATCTTCCTTAAGGCATTGTAATATATATTTTTTTAATTGCATCACTAGGCTTTGGTTTTTTCTTAACGAATTTGTTACAATAGTTTTCTTTTACCAACTTTGGTTAAATAAAAAAGAATATTGTAATGATTTTTCTTGGATTAGGTGAAAACACATTTACAAGGTTTAGTAATGTTTTTACTAGGTTTGGTAAAAAAAAATTACGAAGTCTTAGAATTATTTTTACCAAGTCTAGATTTTATACCAATGTAGCAAATGTTTTTATAGCATTTTAATTTTAATTGGATAAACCAAATAGGAAAAAAAATAAGGATGTGATATTTATCAAAAACTTTACAAAAAAGAGGCAAGCATTGTATTCAATGTCCATTTCAAGATAGGTGAATCATTTGATCTTGTCCTGGAAAAGTATACCAACTCTAAGAATCATTCATTACTTAGAAAAATTATTAGGGGAAATTATTGGATAAATAGTTATGACCAATGGGGAAATATAGATCCTATGATCAGAGAAAAATTGAAGGGAAGGGTTGTATTTCAAATTGAAGAATTAACTTCATTTCTTTCTTTTGTAAGTTAACATTGTATTTCCTCATAAAAAAATATTAGCCAAATATGTTAGACAACCAATCATCTTAAACATGTTTATCAAATTATAGGTGGTTTCAATCTACCTAGTGGGAAACCAAATATTTTTGACCACCTACCTATGGAATAATTTGTCCAAAATTATAATAGTATTAACAAATTTAACATAATTAAAGTATCCACTACCAAATTTAAAAAAAAGAAAAAACTACAAGCAGGTGTTTCGAAAATTAAGAGTCCGATGAGGTGATAGGCGTCGAGTCTTTAGAACTGGAACCTGGAGGAGTTGAGGGAGAAATAACACACTAGATTTGGCACTCAATTTGGTCCATCCCAGTGTCAATTCTTTCTAGGCATACCCATTAGTTTCTCTAGACATGTTTGATGTTGTCTAGTCTTGTAATGATATTATATCTTTCTTCTTGGTTTTCCATTAGGACCCTACTCAACACGGTTTTCATTTGTCGGTATAGTGATATAGCATTGAATTATTGCTTCCTCCTTCCCTTGGTATGACTAGGGTCAGGAAGCCATTGCCCAATTTCTTCCATTATCTCAGAGTCCGAGAAGGCCTATGTATCTCTCACTGCGAGGGTTTCCAATTATTAATTTCATTTCAGGTTTCAGAGGGGGGCGATTGAATGGAAATTTTTAGTAGCCTCCCAAGCCTGCTGTTGGGCTCATTTTCGACCTTAGGGGCCACAAATTCCCCCCCACACAAGCTTCTTATATTTTGGCGTCATATATTATCCAATAAGATTTTACTCTTGATTTCTACATAGGTCTGAACAATAACAAAAGTTTGACTGCAAAAGTAAAACAAAGTCAGGCCTGTTAGAAAGACAGAGATGAGGGAAAATAGGAGGAACCCCCCTTAATCTTCTACAAGTTTAAGCCCATGGTGGATGAGTTAACAATTAATTTCATGCTTGTGCATGCATAGGGTTGGTCATGCCACCTCCTCTATTTAATGTGCACATCTCCGCAGGGTGGTGAGCATGACCCCCAATCACACTATGCTCCTCAATTAGCACCGCCATCGAGGAAGGATTAATTTCATTTTAAACATTCAAAGTTGACAAATTAAAATAAATTATTATTTTCATATGAAAATGTAAAATAATTTAGGTTTCACATATAAATGATTATTTTGTAAACATTAATTGTAAAAATTTAAGTCTTAATTTATCATTTTCCAAATGTCACTTCTTAATTATTAAATTAAATTTAAATAATTTGACACAACTTGAATTTTAGTTTAGCTAATAATCATATTTTTACACATTGAAAGAAAATACTCATTTAAATATAATACTTGTCCATGGGGTCTTGGATAGATGGTGATGGGGTTCTCTATTAAGGCACTCCATGATGTTAAGTCACTGATGCAATTCCCCACCCCAATCGGGGTGATATATTGGACATGTTGAAGATGTAGTCGTGCCAAGATCACAATATATATATATATATATATATATATATTATATTATTATGTAGTATGTAATGATGTATGTATGTATGATGTATGTATGTATTGATGTATGTATTGTACCACACACATATAATTACTCAAAATATTGGACTTTGCATGTTTAACCATTAAACAATGCAATTCACTATTTTAGTTTTTTGTAAAATATATTTAAAAGGTTTTATATATTTGTTAAGTGAAATGGAAAATAATTGCACCAAATAGCCGAATCACTAAATCACTAATGACATTGAAAATATAGATTTATTTTTATAAGTTTACAAAATGTTATTGCACAATTTTGAAAGCTTTTTAATATTAATTTTTTTTTTTTAAATTATTTATGAATATCAAATTAATGATATAAAATCAAATTCATTGTGATGTTACAATGTTCAATAACCACAAACATTATTCATAACATTATTTCCTTTATAATTTTTGAACTAAACTTAAATGAAATTATGTACCTTGTATGCTTAAATGAGCATACAATAAAAATATTTAAGTTTGTTTGTCGTTAGCTTTCCATTTCAAAGCTTTAAAATGGTTTTAATGGTAGTTAAACAACTTGCACCTAATATGTTTTACAATAAAACATTAAGCAAATCACAATTTGTCAAATCCCTCTATGTGACATTTTTACAAATGTATATTACAATGAAAATAAATTAAATCAAGTTATTACCAAATGGAAGGTTTGAACACATTCTTATCATGCACATGAAGACACATAAGTATATTTCCTTTATAATTTTTGAACTAAACTTAAATGAAATTATGTACCTTGTATGCTTAAATGAGCATACAATAAAAATATTTAAGTTTGTTTGTCGTTAGCTTTCCATTTCAAAGCTTTAAAATGGTTTTAATGGTAGTTAAACAACTTGCACCTAATATGTTTTACAATAAAACATTAAGCAAATCACAATTTGTCAAATCCCTCTATGTGACATTTTTACAAATGTATATTACAATGAAAATAAATTAAATCAAGTTATTACCAAATGGAAGGTTTGAACACATTCTTATCATCCACATGAAGACACATAAGTATATTATATGTATAAAATGAATAGAACCTATATTCCAATTATAAAACCTAGTGAATTAATTAAATTAAGATCTTGTTGATAGGAAAAAGTGTCCTACTCAAATGTTGGAAGGATGGAAAGGTGTTGGAATAGTGTTTTACCTGCAACCAATGGATTGTCACTTGGCCAAGATCCCAATTAGACCCTTTTTATTTTGTATAATGACTCTAACATGTATGTGGGTCTCGTTGCCACTAAGGGAAAGATTGATCCTCTAAAGGCTATTATACGGTCTTAGGCTATTATGTAGAAAATAGAATGAATTAATCTATCTATACTATAAGGCTAACGTATCTCAATTGAGATAAAAAATAGTTTCTTATTCCAATTGAGAGAATGTAGAATAAAATCAATTGAACATGAAATTATAAGACATAAATTATTAAATTATAGAGTTCATATAATTTAATAACAATTATTTCAAATACATGTATGACTTATCCTAATAGACAATTACCAAGAAAAGACATAGTTGCATAGTCATAGTCATGCTCAACATGGAGGATTAAGATAAATAAAAAATGAGATCAACATAAGCCTTCAAATTTTGGAACAGTTCACATAACTAGACAACAATTAGATCAAATACAAATTAGTAAACATCTTGTAAATGGTTACTTGAATTCACATAATATATATAGTTGTTTTTGAAGACCTGATCCAGGTGGATATTGGTGGCCACCTGCCTATTCCACTTGGACCCCCACCACTGTCTCTTTCAGTTTCCTTAATTGTAGCACAATTTACTATTTTTGGCGGTTTTTTGGGTCCTGAACTTCCTAAGGCGTTTTGAGGCCCTAAATGACGTTTTTAGGGAAAACAGAGAGGCCAAAATCGTCCCAAATTGGCTTGCCATTTTTTTTTTTGTCCTTCTCTTTGAGATCTTCAAAACATTATGATAGCCAAATGGAGATCGTATGCCAAAGTTATGACCCCGAGAATTTGATGTACCAATTTACCCAAACAGGGCCCACAGTTTTGGCGCTTCATCTCCTAGGGTTAGGTTTTTGGATGTTTAGGGTTTTCCATTGTTTCTCAATAATAAATAGGACTTTGAGCCTCATTGTAACATAGCTCAGAGGCATGTACTCACCACATCTCTTCTCAGAGATAAGCTACCATCGCCCAAGCTATCTTATTTCCATTCTGTTTGTAAGCATAGTTCAATATTTTTCAATTAATGAAATGATATGTTTTTCTGTTGCATCTCTGTATTTATGATTATATATATAAGTTGTTGTGTTCCTGTTCAAGTTCGGATCAAGACCAATAAAAATTTCAATCTGAACCTGGAAAATAGTTGATCATTAGTTTTCAATAAATATAAATTCGCATAAATGACATTAGTGTTTGATTATATGAACTTGTATGTATTTAGAATGAAATTTATCAAACGAAAGTGAAAATTTATTATGATACCTAAATGGATAATAATATCAAATCAGAATTCAAGATAAACCTTAGAGTCTTGTAATGATCCTCTACACATGACAATAGTGCACAAGCCTACAATTACTAGTTTTAAACTCCAAACACACAATTTCAGGAAGAAAATTGTGATAGCGAAATTTTCAAATTGTGATAACGCAATTTTCTTCTTACTTTCAGCTCAGTCTCTCCCCTTGAGAAAACCTCCAAGGATTCTTTCTAGTTCAACCTCTAGATTCCAAAATTCCTCATTTTTCAAGTCTTTTGTCCATGCTCATTTATAAATTTTAAATTTGTTTGTCTTTGTGGTATTTTGCATATACAATCTCTATAATGCAAACCATAAGATTTGTGAAAATCATTATAACTTAGAATCCCATCAAAATCTAGAAATTAAATCTTAAGAATAAAAATGTAAAATTAACTAAATTAAACTTTAAAAAAATCTAAATTCTAAAATAATATTATTTATAAATTAGCCCCAAGGGTTAGCTCAACTGATCGAGTCCTCGTTGTTAAGTCCCTCACCTATAGGGAGGTCACAGGGTCAATTCTTCCTCAATGCCCTTGGGTTAGGCCTTGCTAGTCTGGCCGAAGGGCTTTAAAAGATTCCCTTCGGGGTTAAATCTACCCATATTTTACCATGGATGTAATAGCTACCCAGTGTACATGAACCATAGTGTGTGTGTGTCTCATATAATATAAATATAATATAATAAAAAATAATTAAATTAAACTAATATATAACTTTAAAACTAAAATAAAATTAAGATTAAACTAAAATATAATAAAGAAATTTATATGATAATTAAAAAACAAATTTAAACTCGCGTGAACACTAAACTAAGTAAAAACTAAAACCAAATCATTACCAAAAAAAAAAATTAAAATCTATTCAAAAGTAAACTTAGTAATAAAAGATAATTTTTAAAGGACTAAACAAAATTAAAATCAAAGTCAAAACAAAACCCAAATCATCGCTCTGGTTTTTTTTCTCGCTCTGTGATCATTCTCTTTACACACATTGATTGTTAATAAATTTATCACGACAATTGTTTGGTATTATGTTATTAGTCCTTGCCTTTGGCACTGCAGGGACTCTAGTGGTCGCTAGAGCTTTGACTGGTAATTAATCGTTTTTTGACCAAACATTTCGCTGGCTTACAAAAGTTTAACCAACGTTTTTGCAATTTGGATGCACCAAAATTTTAATCAAAGTTTCCAGTTCGACCTCTTACGTTTCTCGAGGCAACATTAGATGTGCAAAGTGTTTTTATCCAAAGTTTGTACTTCATTTTTATCCAAAGTATGATAGGAAAGTACAGGAACATACTTAACTTTAACCAATGTTTGATGTCTTTTTTTTCCCAAGAAAAAAGTACAATTTTCATTAATCATAAGAAAATTACATGTTGTATCTTCAACATGTGTGAAATGCATTCACCAGTAAATGGATAAACCATTCAGGTCAGTACAATGTCATAGTTCAATATTTACAATAAAAACAAAATATTTACATAAAATGTTAAAAGGCATAACTGTCCTATAAGCATAGAGATGATCAAAAAGAAAAAAGGATGAATGATCTTATGAATATCATTCCAATATATTCCCATCCATCTCGATGAATGGTCGATGGAAAAACTGGAAGAACATCTGATCTCTAAATTCATGTATCAACCACTGCCCCCTGTTCTGCTGCGTGACCTCCTTGGAAAGAAAATCAGCGATCACATTCTTTTCCCTGTATATATGAGAGCATACAATAAAATTAAATTATGATTTTAGAGTGATGACTTCATCCAATAAGCACCTGACTGTGTGCAATTGACAATGACATGTAGAGTTGATCCAGTTTGTAACAAGCTTTGAGTCGCCAAAGATCTATCTTGTGGCAGTTTTGTTCCAGAGAAAATATGAGAAGGTATCTAAGACAATTTAGTTCAAAATAGTTTTTGGTGCCTCTCCCTAAGCCCACATTTCTCTTGAAGAAGTGCAAGTCATTTTTATGAAGTATTGCCCCTGCCCCACATCCAATGGTCTATGTCTACCCATCGAAATAAGCCCAAGGGATTTTCTTGTCTTGCTTCCAAATTGATGACCTAGGCAGGGTGGTGGTCAGAGACTCAAGGATCAAATTATAGATAGTAGCGATATAATTTCATGTGGATAGCCAGTGGGTTGGCGCATTCTAAAATATACTGCCATTCCTGGTCATCCAAATACCCCAGAAGACAATAGGAGGGAGGTTTCTGATTTTTTGTGAAGCTGCAACATTCCACCAACATTTCCAAGCATCAAATAGATCTGGTCCTTCCCATCTGAGCACAATGTTGAGGGAGGCAGTGATCTAAACCCACACATGGCCAGCAATCGAGAAATGAAGGAATAAGTGTTCGATATCCTCGGTATTTTCCTTGTAGAGGCAGTGTCTAGACGAACCATGAAAAGGTCTTCGCATAAGATTGACCTTCATGGGCACTTTGTTCGATAATATACACCACATAAACATATGGATTTTGTGATGTGCATTAAGCTTCCATAGTGGGCACCACTGCAATCACACTTCCACTGGATCCAGAGTATTCATAAGTGTAGCATATCCTTCCCTCAGGGTCTATCGACCATGTGGTGCAGTCACCCATATGATTTCATCTTCTTGTAGAGTAATATTGATATTAGCTTCCTCCAATGCACCAATAAACCAATGCCAAACCCTGCTCCATCTGCCTAGAATCCCGAGATCCAATGCATTAAACCATTTATGAGAGATCCAGTTTGGGTTTCTAACATCAACAACATGAGAGAGCTAGGTGATGCTAGCCATTGCAAGGATTTTTCGTAATTCCAGTGGTAGTATGTGTGAATTACCACATCTAGACCAGGCATCAATACTCAATTGCACATGTTCACCATTCCCAATTCTCCAAGTCATTCCTTCCTTGATGACACTAATAGACTGTGAGATATCCTTCCATATGATAGATGCACTAGAAATGCCCTGTGTCGACCTGCGAATCTAGTCAATGATAGATAGAGGGTGAATGTATTTAATGTAGACCACCTCTTTCCATAGGCTATCTGATGTGATAATTTTTCATCCCCTCCTCGCAGGAAATGCCTTTGCAAATAAATCTAGATCCTTTATACCCCATCTTCCCCATTTTTTTTGTTTCCCAATTTTGTCCCAATGAAACCAGGCAAATGTCCTCCTCGCATTTTTCCCCCGC
Organism: Pinus taeda; assembly: GCA_000404065.3. NCBI lineage: Eukaryota > Viridiplantae > Streptophyta > Pinopsida > Pinales > Pinaceae > Pinus > Pinus taeda. The sequence continues at coordinate 80,654 of APFE030501535.1, forward strand.
CATAGGGAGCGACAACAGATTTGTTGTATTCTCTTGATAATGCCTTTTGCTATCCAAGAAAGAGTCATCCAATATACCAGGATGGCCTCCAACACAAATTTGATTAGGGTGAGCTTGCTAGCTCTGGAAAGCCATCTCTATTGTCATATGTTAATATGGCCATCAATTTTTGCAATGAGCCATGTCTAATCTGAAATATGATAACCATTTGGTTCAAGCCTGAATCCAAGGTATTTGAGACCCATCTTCAACTCTTGCCTAACAAATTGACATTTTTGTATAGCATGTCTTTGCTCATCTTGTAAGCAAGACACTAGAAAGATGGTGGATTTGTTGAAGTAAGGCTCCATACATGTAGCTTTACAAAAAAGGGATAGAATTTTCTTGAAACAAGTGGTGTCATGGATTGAACCATTTAAAAAAATAAGAACATCATATACAAACAATAGATGTGAGAGATAGGAAACTTCATATATATTACACTGCCCAATGACCCTTCAGCACGAGATTTAATTAATAGTCTACTTAGTCCCTCCATGATCAAAATAAATAATAATGTTGATAATAAACATCCCTGTCATAGATAACATTCAGCATGAAAGAACTCCCATGCAGCCCCATTGATGTGTATGTTATAGGATGTAGATGTGAAACAACACATGATCCAATTTATGAAAGAGTGAGGAAAACCGATATGGGTAAGAAAAAGTTGAAGATAAGACTAACTGGCATGGTCAAAAGCTTTTGATAGATCAATTTTAATAATGGTACTCTTAGTATTCTTTTTCTTGATCGAATGGATCCCTTCCTAAGCGGTCCCTATGGCTTCATGTATCTGGCACTAATTAAGGAATGTGAATTGTTCCTTGGAAATCATCTTGGATAAAAAAGGTTTGATGTGATTAGCAATAATTTTTGAAATTATTTTGTATATACAGTTCCATAGGGAGATGGGATGATAGTCATCAAAGGTTTCAGGGTCATCGGCTTTGGGAATGAGGGCAAGAAAGGTTGAGTTGAATCCTTCATGCATCTGGCCAGAAATTCTACAGTCCTCAATAGCTAGTAGAAGATCAGGCCCAATATGATCAAAGAAGGTGAGATAGAATTCCATAGGCCACCCATCAGGACCCAGGCTCTTATCTCTTTTGAACCATTTCAGGACAACTTCAATTTCCCCCAGCATCATTGGTTCATTTAGGATCTCTATATCTTTAGCCTCCACAAATCTAGGAATCGCTTTAGCAGTGTGAAGTATCTCAGCAATGGTAGCTTCCCTAGGTGCCTTGAAGATTTGTGAGAAATGTTTGATGCCCATATTGGCAAGTTGGTTGAAAGTGCTGACCTCACTTCCTATCTAATCCCTTAGTTTCGAGATAGTGTTAGTAATTTTTCTCCCCCCTGGCACATTGTTGGAAAAACTTAGAGTTTTCGTCCCTAGCCTTTATCCATATCGCTCTGCTCTTTAACCTTCAAGTCTCCTCTTATTGTTTGAGGAGGCGAATCTTTTCAGTTTCCAATCTTATCATATGGTCATTTGATTTAGTGTTTGTATAACTTTTAATCCCCAAGTTTTCTTGTTCCGTAATGTCATATTTAATCCTATGAATGGTGGCCTCATCCTTTTACTTCTTTTATTTGGCCCATCTAATGGTTTTGAGTTTGATACGAGCCAAGTTGCAAGAAATCATGTTCATCGAAGAGTTGTTGTTGTCTAGTCCATAGTGAGTCCAGGACTCCATGAATAACTTATGAAATTCAACTTCAACAAGCCAAGTGGCGTTAAATTTGAATGGGGAGTTTGTTTTATGGTTGGAGTTCATAATCTCCATAAAGATCAAGGAATGGTCAGATATTCCCCCCAATCCACCCATTGTCGAATGCAGTCCAAACTAGCCAGCAGAGGAGCTTTATTCATGAATTAGTCTAGTCTTCTGGCTAGAGCATCCTCTCTTGTTCTCCTATTCTTCCAAGTCGACAATATCTTGGTCGAGTCTATGTTCATGAGGTTATAGGATTCCATCAAATATTCAAAATAAGTCGTCGAGGAGTCAGTCTGTGCTCTATTTCCCTAGGATTCAACATGCCTGAAAGAAAAATTTAGGTCTCCTCCAATGATTAAATTGTCTACCTACATGAAATCTACACTTAGCAACCTGTCCCAATAAGCCTCCCTATTATGGTATGGACCATATATATTAATCAGTCTTAGGGATAAACCAATATCAATGGCTTTGAAATCAACCTCCAAATATCATTCTCCCCCCAAAATATTGTCTATCTTTATAGTCTTATTATTGAAACCCAACGCAGAACCCCCAAATCTCCCTCTTATATCCATTGTGTGGGAATTCTAGCCCGAGAGCATATTTAGCAAGATCTTGCTTATGGAGACCCCATCTCCCAAAGTATCCTGAAGTAATAATACATCTATCCTATCCGATCCAATCAGCCTCCTCAGAGCCAGTTTCTTATCTGGGCTAGCCAAACCCCTGCAATTGAAGGAAAGGCACTTCATAGGGTAACCCTATTAGGGTTTCCTTTTGCTCTAAGAACCTAGTCGATAGGAGTCTATACCTCAGTCGCCACCTCAATACCCACCCACTGAATGAATTTCGATAAATGTTATTGTCTAACCCTAAGCAGTTTGAGGGACCTAGAGGAAATAGGGTCCTTTTCAAATCCGTAAGTGAGGGTTCAGGGAAGGGGTAGTGATCTCAGGTTGTATTTATGGGAGCCACTTGAGCTAGAGCCTTGTTAGGCCCCTATACTATTTGTGTAACCCCTTATTGTTATTAGTAAAACCCCCTTATTATATTGATGTACCCATGTAGTGCCCATATTGTTTCTATTGTGCCCCATAGAAGCCCACTATTGTTATTATTGTGCCCTTACATTATTATTGTTATGTCGGCTCTAATTATGTTATGAGCCCTTAGACTCCTATATATAGAAA
>APFE030501539.1:4235-28910 GCA_000404065.3 Pinus taeda
TGAAGAATCTTTCTTCTCCACCAGCCTAGTCCTTGTTCTTGCTCTGTATAAAAAAAAAAAAAAAAAATTGTATAAGCCTAAAAACCAATCACTAATTGGCAGTCTTATACATAAAATATAGGTCAAAAATCAGAACCTTCTGACGCGCTATATTTTCCAAAAAAAAGTTCTCTCTCTCACTTCATAGTTTCATGTCACTTCACTCCATCTCACTCCACTTCACTCCATTTCACTCCATTTCACTTCATTTCATTTCATTCCACCAATAAAAGTCTTTTCATGACCAATTTTAATTCACTCAGTCATCATTCATCCATCTCCATTTAGTCATATGTTCACTATATCAGTTTCCATAGCTAAATCATGTTTCCACAGCTATTTGTTGATTTCGCAGCTAGCACTCTGTTATTCAACAATGACAATCATATGTTAGCCAAATAATAAAAAGAACCAAATGCAGGTATGACAAAGGAAGTATTTTGAAGATATGAAGCACCTAAGAGCATCAATAGGGAGTAGCTAATCAGAGGTTAATGGACGAAAGTGGCAAAAATTCCAAGGTATGAGTAAGATTAATTTCAAATAGCATTTTAAAGCACATTTGATATAGTTATACAGCCATGGCTCCATTATATGTAATGATTGGCATTGATGGCTTCCATAAACGTTCCACGACATTTACATGATTCCTCCACAAACGTTGCATTAAATTTTAAACGGCCTCATGATCAACCTCTAGATTTAACTCATGTTTGGCTCTACTTTGACACTCCACCTATTAACGAGTAATTATGGGGATCTAATCGATTTTATCACGGATCTTCCCTACCGTACAAATCCGCATCCATTTTCAAAACATCTCAAAAGGCCTACCTTTTGTCGTTTCTACCCTATTCACATAAGCCTCCACTCTGCTCTGTGAACGTATTCTCGCTACCTGTTCTCTATTTTTCCATTTACAATCACTGGTTTTTCTCCATAAACCTTGTCCATTCCCCGCTAACATAGTCGTTTCACCTTCATTCATCCCTAACTCACGCATACATATTTTAAGGCAGAAGGAAAGGAATGGGTCTTTTGTTAAGAGTAGAACTGGAAGGGCCCAAATTCATGGAAGGGTATCTCTAATTGAAAAGCATACTAAGGAAGGCACGGTGGCTACAATTCATTTAGAAATTCAGAGGATACAATAAAGAAATTACAAAGACTTTTACGAGGTATTTTAATGGTGTGGAAGTTGAGGTTGGAGACCTTAAGTTTGTAGTCACCGAGGCATCTATAACAGCCATAATGGGACTCCCATAGGAGGGAGAATGGTGGTTCAAAAATAAAAGCTTTGATGAGAGGGCTTGGAGGGTTATTCTATGCAATCCAGGTATGGATATAACCATTTTCAAACGTGGAATCCCTATCTATGTTTTAGAAGAAAAGTGGTCCAGTCTATTGTTGATAATCCAGAAGTTTATTACATGTGAAGGACGATTTGGGTCCACGTATATGTACCACACCAGGTTGCTGATGAATTTTCTAGAAAATCAAGCTCTCAATTTTCCTTACTTTTTATTGAATAGCCTAAAAAAGAGGTCCACAACTATCCAAAATATTCGGAGGACATAGAACCCCACCTGTACCATCACGACCTTGTGAAAATCTTGATTGAAAAATAGTTGAAAGAAAAGAAGGACACCTGGGAACAGTTTTTGATTAGAAAATTCTTTCAAGATCCACCTGAAACACTAGAGAGAAGCTCAGCTAGGAAGAGTAGGAGAAAGAAAACCAGTGTGAGAATTCAAGACACTCCTACTAACATAGCCAAAGAAATTAGTCAAGAAGAGAAGCTGTCTAAAAGTAAGAAGGAAAGAACAGAGGATAGGAAGCAAAGAAAATTGAAGGGGAAAAGAAACATTGAGACTGTCTACCAAACCCCAGAACCTTCCTCAGAAGAGGACCACCAAATACTGTCTTAAAGACTAGTTTATCTTCAGGAACAATCAACTGCAACAAAGAAGAAAGGGAAAGAAAACCAAAGTGTGGAGAAAGAGGACACTAGCTCATAAAATTTAAGAAGGAGCTCCAGACTTAAAGGGAAATTGAGGACAATACAAACTAAAAGCCCCCACTTCATTGACTTAGGAGGGGAAACACCGAAACAACCTTCAAAAATCTCTCCTGGTTGTAGCCCACACCATACTCCTATTTCTCAGCCAAATTTTGACATGAGTCCTTCTCGGCCAGATTTTGAGATCAGTCCTTCTCAACCGGATTTTGGGGTCAGCCCAAGAAAGACTACACCTAAGATAGACCCAAATCAGCAAGAAATGTATGATTATATCGAGTCGTTGGAGAATACTACCACAGATCCAGGAACTTCATCTACCTAGCCTCATGCAGCATAGGAAGCTCTAATCCAATCACTGAAACATGAAATTTTTGAACTGGAGGTCTTAAATAGACACCTCAAAAGAGAAAATGAAACATTGAAGTAACAAAGCAGATTGGATAAGATCATTCACAACAACACCATGTTACATCTTGGGTTGTGGCAGAAGAAGAATAGGAAGTTGAAGAAAAAAAGCAGGAGGTTGACTAGAGCTCTTATCAACCTCAAATTCAGGTGCTTAATGAGAAAGCCTAGGATGATAGTGGTACCAAGAAGAAGAGAAGAAGGCTGGATGTGCTAGCAAAGGTCTCAGAACACATGAAATGAAGGGAGGATGGTCAAAGTTTTGGTTGCATGGGGACATGCAACACCTTCACAGTGGGGGTATGTTGAGCCTTGAAACTACATATCTCCTACACACTTTCCTAGAATTTTTCCCCTTACCTGGACCTCATAAGCTCTCAAAAATCATTGCATATTGATTCTAAAAGAGAATTGAAATGGTTTCCTAACTATGTTTTTGTGTTTGTTGTTTGAATTAGATTTTGCTCATGAGCTGCGGAATGCAGCCACTTTCCGCAGCCGATTCAACTTTCCGCAGCTATTTTTGTTAAACTCTAGGTTGCAGGTGTCATCAGGAAAAACAAGGCACATGGGAAAGTTATAAATGACCTAGACATGGATCAGGTCCTATTGGTTTAGCCGAATTCATTAAGGAAAGTCGTGATCAATGAAGGTCAAATGGTGGTCCAACGAAGGAGTCCTATGGCAACCGGACTCTGTTTTCAAACACGTGAAGGATTCGTGGCCGTTTCTAGATCTATGGGGTCATGTTGACACCTATAGGCTGCCCCATGATGTGAATCCAACAGCCACTCTTGATAGATTGAATAATCTCAGCAACCAGTATGCTAAGCTTATGGATGCTATCTTTTACGTGTCCTCAGTTAAAGATCTTTCATAGGAAAACAATTATGAATTTTTGTTATAAATAACGCATTTCTAAACGCATAGAGTTAGTCTTTGTTGATGTAATTTTGTTGTTAAGTTTACTGTGCCATGACACTAGTCCCACTGTGGTAACGAGAGGATTATTCCTTTGTTTCGAAATATAAAGAAGACTATGTTTCTATATGACTACGTGAGCATAATTCTAGATTGATAGTATGTTGACTGAGGCCATGCAGAGGGCCCCTACACGTTGAGGTTTCGTTTCCTTATTACTATAAGGTTTTATGCATTGTTTCCTTATTTCCATTGCACATATTTCATAGTTATCCACTTGTGTATATTTCATTTGCTATGGTATTAACATTTCATTTTTGTACATGATTTTTTAGCTCTGTATATTGTGGATAACACTGATCAGTGTGTGTGTGTTTCACGATAGAGTAGGCCCGGGCATTTTCATACAATTTTTGCAATAACTAGTGACATGGAATTAGCCTCTCTGATGACTTTGCTTTTCTTAGTTTTTATAATTCTAGTTATGCTTTGATTTCAGTTTTATTCACTTGGTTTGTTAGTTAGTTTAAATATTAGATTGCTCACATCATTGACGTTATCTCCTAAAGCCATATCTTAGACTACCTGGCGAGCTATCAGACTATGAATGATGTGATTTGACTTTACTTTTACTTTTCTGTAGTTAGATATCAACTTACTCATATCATTGACGTTATCTCCTAAAGCCATAACTTAGACTACCTTGTGAGTTATCGGACTATGAATGATGTGATTTGATTTTAGTTTTACTTTTCTGAAATTAGATATAAACTTATTCATATCATTGACATTATCTCCTAAAGCCATAGCTTAGACTACTTGGCAAGCTATTGGACTATGAATGATGTGATTTGATTTTAATTTTACTTTTCTGCAGTTAGATATCAACTTGCTCATATCATTGACGTTATCTCCTAAATCCATATGTTAGACTACCTGGCAAGCTATCAGACTATGAATGAAGTGAATTGATTTTTACTTTTATTAGTTTGATTTGTTGAATGCAGTAGCTTAACTCATTTTTCTTTCTGTACTTAGATAAGCAACATAGATAATGGTTTCATGACCAGTAGTTCATTATTTGATTTGAATAAGAAGCACATTTTCATTCTTGTTCAAGTATTAATTTCATCACTAGTATGTTCTAGGACCCTCTAAAGTGTTAAGTTCTGGAAATCATTATAGAAGACATAATTGCCTTAAAATCTATATCCATGCCTTCTAGAGTATTCTTAAAACTCAGGGATAGGATTTCCGTTCACATTAGGAGATAAACAAATTTAAAAACCCCCAAAACAAAATAAAAATAAAAAAAGACAAAAAGTAAGAAAGAGGTTGTCTTGCACATATAGTGCGCCACACTTCATTAGCTTATGAATCCCGAATTGATAATTAATGTAGCAATTTAGGACACTAAATTGACTAAACAAGACCCATCTCTACACCCCATTTAGACCTGGACCACCATCCCCTAGCTGATAAATATTTCCAGATAAAAGATACCACTATCATAAAGCTCTTGCTCAAAATACATTGCCAAAGTAGGGATGAGTTCCTAAACCAGGCTGATGAAATTGGCCTTTGGGAGTCAAATTTACCCAAGTACTAGCTCCCACAAGTCCACATTTTTTCTGAAATTGTCCATATGTGCTATGCTTGTGTTGTGTTGTACAACAACCCCCCATTTCATAAAATTTTATACAAAATCATAATCTAAAATGGGTCCCTTTTAAATTTAAACTTAGCCAGATGTGTGAATAAATTGGTATTAACCCATCATAAGAAAAACCCTTATCAAAAGGCTTAAGGTAAATGAATTATTTTAAAAATCTTTTTGAATAGAAATAAAGTGTGCGTTTAAAATATTATAAAATTCTTCGTTACTGCGATAAAGCGATCAGAAGATCGCATATCGCAACAACAAAGGAAACATACGTAAAACACATCCATTCTCTCTGATCTGAAAAGGAAATTACAATCGGATATCAGGGAAGTTAAACACCAAAGCACAATGAAATAGAGCCTCTTAAAATCCTCTAATGCGATAAAGCATATCGCAATTGGGAAATTGGTAATGACAACAACAAACCAACACATGATTGAAGGCAGGCTCAAGTCCTCCAATGCAATAAAGTATATCGCCATTGGCAATCGACGAAACCACATTGACACAACAATAAAACCCGAATGCATCCCCGATTGCGATGCATTAATGAGGTGCATATCTCAAGAATATTTAAAAGGTTTGCATGCATTGTATCACCTTTCCGTGATCAGAGATGTTTAAAACAAACATTAAATCCTTTCCTTTCATGTTATCGATCGCCGATTTGCAAATTATCATTGATCATCCATAAAACATATCTAAGAAATGCTTGAATGAATCATTCAACATATAAACGACATGATAGGCATTTAAAACCTTCTTATCATGATTGACAGGTTGAGCGGTTAATCAATGAAGCAGTTAAGGGTAGATCTTTCCTTCAGATTTTATCTGCAACAATTTTACTATACTCCATTATCACCTTCTGGTCTACGTAACTACTTTTCACTATCATATTGGTCTATAGGAGCATTTCTTTGTCTCATGGTTTCTCAATCACTTGTGTAGATTTTTGCTAAAATCAGAAATTTGAAACAAATGGGAAAGAAATCAAAGGAATCTGCAGCAATGTCTCCCACAGCAACAGCGCAACCAGCCAAAGATCCCGGACCAAGCAAAAAAGGGTTAATCTCAGACACTACGTGCCTCGATCTAGGAAATACAAGCTGGGAGAGCATCTATAATCAAATAGAAACAGAAGAGCCTGAGGAAATACCAGAGGAAGCTATAGCTGACTCAAGTAACAAATCGGAAGCATCCTTCAAAGATTTAGCTTGTTCATATTTGCATAGAATAGCAGCGCGAGAAAAAATCTTTCCATATACTGACATAGTGAGATGGGTAGTAGAAGAAATTCCAGTCTCAAACAACAAATTTTGTACAACAAAATTTTGTACAACAGAGAGGAGGATATTTGGCTTGTTTCAGCCTGATGATCTACGGAAAATGTATCACTTACCTGAGCGTGAAAAGCGATATAACAAAGCCTTCCTTGAAAAATTTTCAAATGAAAATGAGTCAGAGTCGGCCTTGATTAAGCAATGGAGACATAACCATGAGAAGCAAAAACATGAATCATCAGGTAATTACTCTGTGGACTCACTGGCTTCTCCTTATTGTTATGCCAGGGCTATGATGTGTAGAATGTGGGGAATACATGACTCTACTAAGTTCACCATTGAAATGGTCTCTCTGATGGAGGCAACAGTTAATAGCTATGTGATGGATTGGGAAAACATTTTGTCTGATAAATTAGCTACAACAATTATCGAATTTAGATCAAATGCACGTAAAACTACCAGGACCATCCCCCCTTTTTATTACATGCTTACATTATGGATACTCTTTGCTTTAATTCTGAATATTCGATGCTCGGATGGAGATGGACTCCCCAAGACCCTAAGCCAATCCATATTTATCATCAACTGTTATAGAAGGCTCACTACAAAAAGCATTTGTATAAAATTTGCAATGGTTTTATGTTGCTTGTGTATTATGCTATTTTTGATAAGCCTGCCCCCAGGATTTCCGAGGAAGCAGGGGTCGACTTGACTGTCGTAGGTAATTGGTTTAGAGAAGACAAGTTTACTTATATAAGGCCTTTTGGTAGCCTTACAAGACCCCAAGTCCTTCCCCTATATGTGCCCGATAAGCTGCTAGCTCGGGAATTGGCCTATCAGATAACAATAGAAGGGACATCCAAAAACCCTTAGAAATTCCAAGAAATAGGTTTGGCCTACATTACCTTTAAGATGTGGTGTATTCACTCTTCATGATTACAAACATGTAGAAAAGGAAACAAAAAAATACAAATGCTAAATCTTGCAACAATTCCCAACAGGCAATATGATCCAAGAAACGTTGCCTGTAATGGTCTTGAACAAGCCAAACTCGTAAAGTTTGATCATGAAAAGGATGACTTTTGTTGTCACAAAACCATGTACTAAGGGCTGCTACTTAGTGAGATCTCATGCAACTGTTTCAAACCAGACTTTAGACTAAGGATTAGCCTCCCTAGTCAGAGAGGGCTCTCTCACAGGTTTTTTGATAAGCTTTTAAGGGCAAAAAGATGGCTAACTCTTTATAACAGTGAATGAAATTTAAACTGGTTGGAACAATAAAATCAAGGCTTCTTCCATTGGGCTCATGGAGTTAAACATTTCTACAGTAAACAAGCAACTATTGCATCATAGAAACCAAGGCATATAACTGTTCAAAACATCAACTAAGAAGGACTGCAACTCAACAAGACATACACAGGAAGTCTGAGCATCAATGATGAATTCAGAGTGATTGCATGACTAGTGAATTGTAAAATAAGATACATAGAACCAAAAACACACACATTCTGAACATTTGGGACACACGATGAATCTTGGGAAGAAACAACAATATGCTTTCTAGTACTGTCAAAAGAAACTTTACATACACCAATATGAGAACTCTGTCTTTTTCATAAAAATCTCCAACCCTTGATACATCAAAGTTCTTGCTATATATAGGAAATAAAACTAAGCTATCTTGAGTCTCCTCCTCCAGCATGAGGGGAGCTCGAAAACCTCTAATTAACTACCTTATCCATATTGAAACTAACTTACTAAATACAGAGGTATTGCTTTTAATACAAAAGAGTCCTAGTTCTAATCAAATTCTGCTACCATCTCCTCGTTTGCTTGATTCCCTCCTGATCTCTGACAGCTGTGCTTTTCCTGTAGGAGCTGGAATGTATCTTGAGGAGCATTCGTTGTACTGGCTGCCTTGGATTCTGAGTGTGTTGCTGACTCAGCCTTTGATGAAGAAGTATCCTCTGTTTTCCCGGTCCCTGTTTTTAGTCCATGTTCATTTTTCAACAAAAATGCTTGAAGCTGTATAATGACCTTTAATGACCATACCATAACACCATCTGCCTGAATAATCTAGATGCTTTGCGAATACTGCCAGGTGTTGAACTCAAAACCCTGGTAATCCTACCAGAAACCCTAATTCTGCGGTCATAAAGGTACTTTATGAAACTTGGTAAAGACAAAAGATTTTACCTTTATGTAATAAGGTTTATATTTGTCAACCTTTGAAGGCTTAAGCAACCATGGTGATTTCCTTTCCATCCTCGAAGCCTTCCTCCACAAAATTTGATGACCTAATCATTGTTTTCGGATTTTCCTTTAAAAACAGTCACCTACAGCAGTTTCGTAGCGCGCTACGAAACTGCTGTTCTTTGCAAAATCACAGTCTTTAACGAATTTCTTCAATTATTTTAGACTGTCACAGCTTCATCTTCAGTTCCAAAATTGCTTACTTTCCTTTCTTTAATACATGCCTCAAAACATTAATTAACTTAAGAAAAATGAAAAAAAACTTGGTGCAACATTGAAATTTAATTCATTTGGCAGCTAACTTGCCTAGCTGAGCCTTCAGCTTTGCAAGTTCACTTTCCATAGCTGCAATCTCAGACACTGTCTTTTCTATATTGGCCATCTCCTGGTCAGCTGCTTCCCATTTCTCCTTGGTGGGTGAGGTTTTATTTTTCTTGCTCAAAGGAGCCTTTTCCTTTACCTCTTTCTTTCTGCTCTCCTTTGCTTCTTTGGCTTGAGCTACCTGCTTTCCTTTTTGTTTGGTTTGCTCTCTGGTATAGATTACTCTTTTGGTTTCCTGTGCTTTCTCTGCCTTCACTGCCTTTTCTGCCTCCTTTGCCTTCTCTATTTTTTCTTCCCTTTCTGCCTTTTCTGGTTTCTCTATCTTAGGCAACGGTTTGGTTTGCTTTGTTGTTACCTTGGCAGTCTCCTTACCCTTCGGGATTTGTTCTGCTGCTTGTGCTTGACCTCTAGTGATTGGCCTTTGAGGCTTAACCATGAATTCCTTCCCAGCCTCCTCGAATCTTAGCCTTTTTGAGGCTTTGGATTTCTTAGAGCTGTCAAGAGATGACTGTGTTAGGTCTATTGGCACGGGCTCCACCTGTACAGATGTGGCTTGTTCAAAGTCAATTGCTTCTAGTAAATCCTTAAGACTAGCCTTTGACATGGGGCTGTCTTCTACTGCAATTGACTTTCCCTTTTCTTTGCTCAATTGGCTCCTTGTTCTGATCCTGGTTTCCTGTGTAACTTCACTTGGCTTGACTGCAACTTTCTGGTATTTCATCTTCTCCTCGGATGGTTTTGGTGTCTCTTTGATGACTACGGGTTTCCCTGATTGCTTTGATTTATTCTTTGGTTTCTTACGGTCTCTAGCTTGCTTCTTGGGCTCAGCCAATGTAGGCTCTTCAACCATTGTTGCCAGTGTAGGTTCCTCAACCATTGTAGACTCTTGAGTCTTTCCTTCTTTTTCTCTGTCTGGTAATGGGGTTAGACCGGTTTTACTTTGGAAACCCGACATGAAAATGAATGAACCCCAATCCCTCCCGATTTTATGCAGGTTATCTAATACCAGTAGCTTGATTAAACCATGATGGAAGAGAGATGTCTCATAATTATCCTTTTTATACTGAACTTTGTCACACATTTTGCCTAGACTCCTAAACAAATAGAAAGGAATATCCATGGACGTCTTTCCTGTGAAATGTAACAGAAGTTTGAAATGGTAGGAGTATACTTTAGTGTACCTTCCCTCACATGTGAGGTACTTCTGAATAGCTGTGAGGAGCAGAGCATAATGCTCTTTAATATAATGCCTGGGTATTGCCTTAGAAAGGTCCTCGTTGGCATATTGCTCTTTCAGAAATTCTTTACATGGAGTTGTATCAAACTTGTAGTTTTTAAACCACTCCTGACCACTCCTTGGGATCTCGGTGACAGCAGAGATAACTTGTGGAGATACAGGGAATTCTAATAATGCAACTTTAGAATTCAAGCCACTAAAGTTTAGAGCAAAAGCTTTGGTTACCTCTGTGTGTCCGCCTTTCAGTTTCTCACAGAACCTCCAGCAACCCTCCTGTTTGAAAGCTCGAGCAACACCCTCATCTTTCAGCGTGAGATCGAGTCCCTCTGGTTCAGTCCTTAGACATCTCCCGGATCTATGCTCTCGTTTTTCCATCTTGCTCAGAAAATTTCTTGCACCGAAAACTTAATTAGCAGCTCCAATTTACTCACCAGCTTTTGCTTCGAAATGCAGGCTCGCTTGCAGTAGTATCTTTTTGAATGAGAATTCGGGCGGCTTCCTTGTGTTTTTTCAAACACTCACCATAGAATAGGCACGTTAATGCAGTCATGAATAAACATAATTGCACAACCATACCTCATAAGATTGATTGAAGTAATTGACATGTGTGTGATCCTATCTCTAATGGCGGGATGAATCCTATCATGATCTGGAGAGGACGTCGACTGACACATATGAACGGTTTTTGATGACTCACCTCCCAAGATTTGACATTTCAAGGCAATATGCTGCAATCATGAAATGACATGCCGCGCTACGCAATGGCTGCTCAGGAATGGTGGAAAATGATTGCGCAGCTAAACTGGCCAATCATATTATGCTACAAAACTGTGCAAAGTCAGAATGATGTAATCAAGACGAAATATGCTATGAGAGATGGAAACTAACGGTTTTTTACAAGGACCTACATCAATACCTTTGGAAAAACTGATTTTAAAGTAATACACCTAAAAACCTATTGACTTGAACCAAAAAATTTTATATGGATCTTTGTACATAGGTGAACTTGTAGTCTTAAGTGATAACAACTTTAATGACCTATTTTCCTCAGCTGAATCACTATTTCAGGTAAAATCATTGGCCAGGATCAGGTATCAAGATGAAGTGCTGGAAATGTTTAATATGCTTAGAGAATAGAGGTTGCAAACTCTGCCTCTAGACTTATTAGCCATCACCCCAACAATTCAATCAAGTGAGCCTGAACAACAAATTGTGGACAAAACTCCTGCAGTAAAAAAAGTTCCCGAGAGACAAAAAGCACCAAAACAGGAGAAAGAACAGGGAAAAGGTCGTGAACGTATGGAGATAGATACTCATATTGATCCCAATCTTCTTAAAGAATGGAAACAATTTGATTCCATTATAAGCAATCCTGATAATTTGCAGGGTTTTAGTACGCTTGAAGTGACTATTGGTCACAAGACAGCAATAAATATGGTTCCAACTGAAGGAACCAGCAGCCTACCCCTAAGTCAAGATGTAGAGATAATTCCTAAGGATCCATCGGATGAAATCATTTTTTATATAGAAGAAATACCACCTTTAGATGTCTTTTATAACCCTAAGCATAGGGTTGTAGTAAAAAGACAAAGGGAAAAGAGAAGGATTGATCAATCTTCCCTTTTACCTGCACAGATAGAAATGGCTAATGTGGTATGGAAAGAAGAATTCAATCCTTCTAAGAACCTCACAAAACTCTCTGAATATGCCGAGGCATACTCGGAAGCTGCTATGGATAAAACATCAGAGGTTAGCAATTTACTCAAAGAAAAATATCAGACAATTGTTTCATTAGAGGCACAGGTATCCGAAAGACAGCAGAGGATAGAACAATTAGAATAGTAATTGGCAGCACAACAACACTTAAACAATCAAATAAATGAGCAATTTCTCAAGCAGAAGCAAAGGATAGACCAAAGTGCAGTTCAGAAACAAAGGAGTTATCTCTAAGCACTGACCAAGCTAAAATCAATGAATTAACAAATGAGTAAAACAAAAGATGAGAAAATCGCTCAACTATCACAACAGATAGAAAAGTTCAAAATTTTTCCTCAACTAGCAAAGTTTAGATCCGAAGCTATCCATATCAATAAAGCATTGATTAAATAGTTAAATTTACTATGACATAATACTTCCCTTGCTGAACACCTGTGTGAGATTTCTTCATCAATGATTGACAAATTAGTTGATGCAAGGTAGAATTTTGAACAGGCCGATGAGACATTAACAAACTTTCTTTCCTGGCAAAAAACCAGTGAAGGGAAAGCTGCAAATCTGCCTAGAATTCTAAAATCACACAAGGAAATTCTTTTCCTAGAATGGCAATCACAATTGATGAAAGCAGAAAGGGAAACTTCAAGATGAAGATCAAAAACTAGTAACTTGATTGAGTTAATTAATGATACTCTTTTTCTGTTAATTTGATTTCAGAGTGCACTCTAGGTAAATTGCCATCAGCTAAAGCACTGGAACAATCATGCAAACAAGATTTAGAATGGAAGGAGAGATTAATAGCAGGCATCCAAAGTTTAACTTGGGACACCTTTTGGTTCTTCCTAGTTTCTAAGTGGGCTTGTTGCCCGTTGACCGCTTTCTTCCTTGGTGGTTGTGGTGGTGACTCTCAATTAGTCAAAAGGCAGCACTACAATGTTTAACTAATGCAATCAATTACATGATTCCCGAAATTCATGATGCTACGTTTTTAGCCCAACTACATTCATGTCTGAGTCACCCTTCAGAATTGTAACCAATGCTTGCTATCTGCCAGCTCAAGCCAAAGGATGATCAGTCGAAACAGTGAATCATTCTACCGACTGCAAGCATACTCATTTCAAGGAGATTTTCATGATTTCATTATACCACATCATAGCATTTTTATTTCATAATCAATTAGCTTAGATAGTATTTATAGACCCCTTCATGTCTTTAGAAGGGGTCCTTAATTTTTGTATAAAACTTGGATCGAGAAGTCACACTATTGTGCTCCTTATATATTTTTTTATGAAGACTGGGCCTATATTCTGAATTTCAATGAAGAATACTCTGATGAGATATGCACTACTACTTTTTGTGAGAGTATTTCTAAGTTTGAAGATGGAATTTGAATGCAATTGATATTGGGAAGGATTCAAATTACATATGGTAATATTATCTATGTCTTTGCTCCATTCTTTTATATGAATCAACGTTTATTCAATCTTGCTATCATTTGATATATGTATGCATTTTAACAACAGTCCTTATACTTATCACTATTAAATGTTTAAGGAATGTTATTATTTCAATCATATTTATGTCAATGATATATGAAGAATAGTGTAATATTGTTTTAATTATTACTTTGTTCAACTACTTGAACAAAGTAATTATCATATGGATTAATGTTTTTATTTATCAATAGAGTCATCTATATGCCTATTTGTAGATAAAGATCATCAAAAGTTACACTAAAGTGGAAATTTCCCGGGATAGATTAGTTGTTCATAATTTTGCATTGTAAAATAAATCATCCATCCACTATCATTAGATAATAGAAAATCAACCACTTATCCATCCTAATTACAAATCGTTGGGAAACTAGTCCCATTAGATCCAATTGGAGCCACCACGCCAAATAGAAAAGGAGTTGCATTTAAGGTCCGGACCGAGTGATTTTCCCTAATGTTGATGCAACAATTTTCGAGGCATCAACATTTTTAATGCTAGAAGGAGGGCATGAACTGTGAATGGCGAGAAAACCCAAACCTACAACCCATTCTGAGTGTAAATCTCCCTCCACCCCACCTTCGATTTCTCCTTTACATGCTAGAACTCCAACCTTCAAACGAGAAGAAAAGGAAACAACTACCACTACTCAACCCCAACATATCCCAGAAAAATTAACTCCAGAGTCTCCTGAAGTACACTCTCTTATCCATAAAATTCAAGGCTTCTCAATATCACCACAGCAATCTGAGGTATCTCAAGGCAATGAGACTTCACAATTCATTCCACCTCACCACCTCACCAGACTTCAGAGTGGGAAGCTTGGTATTGAACCTATTGAGTTGCCTTTACCTAAAAGGAAAAGGGCAAGAAAAACAACTACAGGATATAATAGTGAGACTATCTCATCATCATCCTCCATTACACATCATTGTTCAACAGGGATCTGGAACTTCAACATCTCAACCCCCTCAGACTTCCATATCTTCTCCTTCCCAACCATCTAGAACTTAATCAGCAATATCATCAGGTAGTATTTCAACAATGGCACAAAATCCATGGAATAATCCTGGTGCAATCACTATGCTTGCACCATTACACCCATTGCCAGCACATCCAGAAAAATGGTTGTCGAAATTTAATCCAGATGTAGGAATACAAGCCGATGAGCATATTAAAAACTTTATGTTGGCAGTTAACTTAAAAGGAGTTACAGAGGAAAATGTCATTGTTAGAATTTTCTCTTATACCCTCCAAGGATTAGTTGGATCTTGGTATTTTTCATTGCCATCAGGATCCATCACAAGTTGGAACATTTTTCAAGAACAGTTCTTAACTAAATATGGTGATGATAGATCTCTAGCAACATTAATCAACGATCTTTCGAATCTTAGGATAGAATTCAAAGAACCTATAAAAGTGTTCAACTCACGGTTTAATAAACTCTTAAATAGGATTCCAACTGTCTCTAAACCTAGCAAGCAAATCAAAAGCGAATGGTATATAACAACTTTACCTTCAAATATAGTTATTTTTGTAGATAGAGCTGCAAAACCAACTCTAGCTGAAAATATGAAAGAGGCACTTGATGTAGAGAAATGAATTATTGCTTTAGAAAAGAAGGCTTCTCTTGAAGACAGAAAATCCAAAAAGGTCTCTTTCAAAGATGATTCAAAGAAGAAAATGGCTAAAGATCCATATGATATGGAGGGTCTCCAAAAAGTTCTCAAGACTATGTGAAATGAGATGGTATAAATCAAGAAGCAAGTCGCTGAGACCTCAACAAAAAGGCCATTTAGAAACTTTAAGAAACTTGAATCAAAACCACTAAATGCTATATCCAATACATACTTAGACCTTGAAGAATAAGATGGAGAAGAAATGGTCTTATCATCGGAAGAACCTAAAGAAGAAGAAACTGTTGAATTTCATGGGATGTGGGACTTTATTTTGCCTAATTCCGATACAGAAAATGAATAGGAGGCTTTCCCTGTAACTACCCGAAGTAAAGGTACTCCTGAGCCTATTCAAATAACTCAGAAGAAAAGGAATGCAGGTACTACTACTAAAGAAAAGGTTCCCACAAAGAAGTCCACAATGATTCCTTCTCAAAATCAGCCATTATCTTCAAATCCACCTCCAACATCTAAAACATTAGTAGTTACAGATTCTATGGATTACAACATTATAGAAGACATGAAGAAAACCAAGGCAAATATCACTATGTTTGAGCTTAGTAAACTCAAACATCAACAAAAATTGCTACTTAAAGAGTTAGATGTTGTACCTTCTTCTCCTCTTCCAAATGATGTCTTATCCAAAGCTGCTAATGGGGCAGGTAAACCACCTCTTGGTAGAGTAGAGGCTATTGATGTTGTTTTAATTAGAGATAGATTGAATTCTCATACTCCTCATTTCCTCTTAACCTACAAGATTTATAATAGAAATCTACACAACTGATTGATTGACTTAGGGGCTTCCTTGAATATAATGCCAGCTTTAGTTTGTTCCAAACTGAACATTGAACCCCAAAAATTAGCAATTCATATTGTCTAGTTGGATAGAACAAAAGTACAAGTTTTAGGAGAAATCAACTCAGTTACTATTAGGTTATCAATTGATCCAAGAGTGGTTCAGAGAATTGATATTCTAATCGCTGATATACCTGAATTCTATGGTTTGATTTTGAGTAGAGACTGGTCTGAGAAACTTCATGGTTATATTTCCAGCAATTGGTCTCATATGTGGCTGCCTTATAAAGGAAAGCCAAATCAGATCAAGATTGATTAGGAGAAACACATGACCTATATTGTTATTGAGTACGAACAAGAAAATCAACCAATAGCATTCAATAACAATATTTTGGGGAATTACTCATTTGAATCATTCTTTAGCAATTTTACCACTCAACCATCACCTTTCTCAGTTAATAATTTCATATCTCAAATAGAAAAATTTTCACAAAAAGATACATCAAGATGTGTTAAAATTGCTGAGGAAACTGTAAATATAACTGTAGATAAATCTTTGTTTTGGTCATTATATTTTGATGGGTCTAAATCTAGTGAAGGTGTAGGAGCAGGATGTATTTTAGTTAGTCCTGAGGGAGAAAAGACCATGTTATCATGTAGGTTGGAATTTGAATGCACAAACAATACAATTGAATATGAAGCCTTAATTCAAGGACTCTACAAAGAATTTGGCCTTAAAGTTCAATATTTGAAAGTGTTCGGTGATTCAGAAATTGTTATAAAGCAAGTCAGAATACTATTCATTGCCTTTCTAGTCACCTTAAACACTATCAGTGTTTGGTACAAGATCTTATATCTCAATTTTTAGCATTCAACATTTCCCCCATCCCTAGGTCCCAAAATGCAGTAGCAAATTTAATAGCTAATGTCGCTTCCAAGCTCCTTCCATATGAAGATTATAGTCTCGATAGATTCTCTGTAGAGTAAATTTTTAGACCAACAATTCCTGATAATGTCACTAATTGGTGAGTATTCAATCACGATGAAGATATTTTAAATTTCTTAACTTCTGACAAGTCCTATGATGATCAAATTGTTGATGAAAATGACCATGACCTTCAAATGAAGGAAACGCTGGAAGAGAACTCAATACCTAAACCAGTGGTTAAGCTTGAAGATCTTTATGACATCAAAGACAGGTTTAAATAGGTTACTAATTCGAAGCTCCAAAGTTCTACTTTGAGATTTGAATTGATAAACCTAGGTACTGAGCATAATCCACAAAACATCAATTTGGGAATAGGACTTTCCTCAGAAGAAAGAATTGCATTCATTAGATTATTTCATAAATATAAAAATATCTTCGCTTGGAAATATGATGATTTGAAAACACACGATACATCTATTATTCAGCATACTATTCCAATGCTTTATGAACAAAAACCAATGCAACAGAAGTTAAGGAAGATTCATCCTAACTTAGAGATTCAAATAAAAGCTGAATTAAATAAACTCTTGAAAGCGAAGATAATTTTTCCTGTTAGACATTCAAACTGGGTGTTTAATATGGTGTTAGTAGGGAAGAAAAATGGCGACATTAGAATTTGTATCGATTTAAAAAATCTTAACAAAGCAAGTCAGAAGGATAACTTCCCTTTACCTACCATGGAGAAAACACTCCATTCAGTAGTAGGTTCTAAACTAATGTCCTTCTTATATGGTTTTTTAGGGTATAATCAAATCTTGGTCCACCTTGATGACAGACTTAAAACTACCTTTATAACCAAGTGGGGAACCTATGCCTATCAAAAAATGCCTTTTGGACTAATCAATGCTGGAGCTACATTCCAAAGAGCAATGGACATAACATTCAAAGGATTGATCAATAAATCAGTAGTTGTCTATTTAGATGATATTACTGTGCTCTCCAAGAAAAGATCAAATCATTTACATGATCTGAAACAAATCTTTGAACGCTGCAAAAGGTACGGTATCTCACTCAATCCAAGGAAGTCCTTTTTTTCTCTTGAACAAGGTAAGCTCTTGGGCTTCATTGTTTCAAAGGATGGTATTTATATTGATCTAGATAGAATCAAAGAGATTTCTGACATTCCATTCCCTGATAATAAAAAATCCATGCAGTCATTTTTAGGTCAAATTAACTTTGTAAAAAGCTTTATTCCAAATTTCTCCCAGATTGTTTTTCCATTACAAACCATGATCAAGAAAAATTTAGTGTTTAAATGGGGGCCTACAAAAAGAAGAGGCATTTCATTCCATCAAAAAATCAATCATAAATTCCCCTACTCTAACCACTCCTAAATTTTCAAATCATTTCATGTTATACACCCTTGCATCTGATTCATCTTATGCAACAGTGCTGACACAAATTAACAATCAAAACTTTGAAGCACCAATCTCATCTTATAGTTCAAACCTTCAAGGTGCTAAACTTAATTACTCAGAAGTTGGAAAAAAGCCTTTGTTGTGTACAAAGCCATTAAACACTACAGACCCTTTCTCTTAAAAGCCCACACAAAAGTTATAGTCCCTTTTTCAGCAGTAAGACAATTACTAGTTCACAGGGAATTAGGAGAAAAGAGAGCAAATTAGGTCACGGCATTACAAGAATATGACTTGGAAATCAAACCAGAAAAGATTGTCAAGGGCCAAGGTTTTTGCAGGTTGTTAGGAGGAGCTTCAAATATTCAGGAACCTGAAGTTACAAAAGATATTGAAGAAATCAATCAAATAAGTACCACTAATCCTGAATCACAACACGTAGATCTGATTTTCTATTTGAAAAATGGTTCTAGTCTTTCCTATAAAAACAAATGTGCCATAAGATTGAAAGCAAAAAACTTCATAGTTATAGATGATGTATTGTTTAGACAAAATTATGATTCAATTTTGTTAAGATGCTTAGAAAAACCTGAAGCACAAAAGGTCTTACAGGAGCTACATGATGGACCAGTAGGGGGAAATTTTGGAGCTAATACAATAGCTCAAAAATCATTCATGATGGATATTACTGGCCCACCTTGTTAAGAGATACTCATGAATATGTAACGAAATGCAAAAGTTGTCAAACCACTAGTGGAAAACAAAGGAAGTCATCTTTCCCTTTGCAACCAGTTAACATTGAACAACCTTTTGAACAATGGGGATTGGATATCACTCGAGAAATCACTCCACATTCATACAAACAACACAAGTATATCATTACAGCTACCGATTACTTTACTAAGTGGGTTGAAGCAATTCCTTTGAAGACAACAAACTCTAAGGCAATCATTGAATTCATAGACTAGTTCATTATTACTAAGTTTGGTGTCCCGAATGCTCTTATTTTTTATAATGCATCTTACTTCTGTGGAAATTTTATCTTTGAGTATCAAAAAGGGATTTAAATCGAAGTATTCTACAAACTACTAAGGTAATGGTTTAGCAAAATCCACCAATAAAAATCTTATCAAAATCACTAAGAGAATTGTTGAGCAGAATCATAAACATTGGCATAAGTCTTTGATATTTGCACTATGGTCTGATCGAATAACACAGAATGCCTACATAGGCACTTCTCCATTTAATCTAGTATATGGAAATAAATATGTCATACCAGCAAATTTAGTACTTCCATCACTAGCTTTAGTGCAGTTTATTGAAGAAAGTCCCTCATCTTCTATTCAATTAAGACATGATCAAATCTTGAAACTAGAAGAAGAAAGGGAGAAAGCCTGAATTATACATGCAAAACATCAGCAAATTATTAAATCATATTTTGATGCAACTTCAACTGGTTCAAAACATTTACAAGTTGGTGATTTAGTTTTGAAATGGGACAAAGCCCATGAGGATAAAGGAAAACATACGAAGTTCCAGAAGATGTAGCTTGGACCATTCCAAATCAGCGAGAAGATAGGCCCTTCTACATTCATATTGCAAGATCTATCAGGAAAGAGAGATTCTCTTCCTTTCAATGGCCTTATTCTCAAAAAATTCTTCAATTGAGGAGGTAACCCCTTCTCCCTTTGTAAATATTCAATTTTCAGCAAGATTTGTGTGTATAAATTAGTTTGTTTAAAAAATCCTAGGAAATAAAGTTGTGAAAAACCTCCCATTGGTCTTTTCTGTATTGAAAAAGTTACTCAAAAGAAATTAGTTTTGATATTTACTTTTAAGAAATGGAAGCCTTAAAGAAAAAGAAAACTCTAAGAAATTAGGTATAATTAAATTCTGAAAATCCCATTTTATTTTTGTGAAATCTTCTCAAACTTAGAAATACTGTAAATCATTTTAAAGTTTTAGAAGCCTAAAAATGGTTATCAATACAAAACAAAAACTGATTCAATCTTAGCATCTTCAACTCTCACCCTGTCATCCATATTCTCTAAAGGAGAAAATTGTTCATCCCATCCATCAAAGTTTATAATTACTCAGAGTGTAATTCTAAAACATATTTGGTAGAAAAGATAAGAGGTCTTATTACAAGCTTGCTTACCATGATCATAGGGGAATAGTTCAACTGACATTACCAACACTGCATACCAAAATGGGGTAATGGCTTATAATTATAAGACAAGGGGTCTCATCACAAGCTAGCTTGTTCAGTTAAATTACAACCAATGAATGGCATTGTCAACAGCTGGCCACCAAACCAGGACAATGGATTTTTATCTTAAAAAATAAGGAAAAAGGGAAAAAGTAATACAAAAAATATGGAAACATATATTTTGGATTCATTCTTTTTAATTATACTCTGAAATGGATGGAATAATGAATGGTCAAATGGTTAAAAGGTAACCCTGTCGAGACTATAAATGTTTGCTGGCAGCAGAGGCTCTACCTATGACGAAGGAGTCATTATAAAAGCTAAGTTGGAAAAGTCTTTTGTTTTATCATTATCAACCAATTAAGGTTTAATTAAATCTTAGAATGTATTTAATTTTAAGAAGAGAAATGAAATATCAAAAATAGTTATCATTATGTTTAGAGTTTATGATTACCTAGTTATATTAGATTTTCTCTATCAAGTAGGATTTCTAGATTAAGAAAGTTAAAGTATTATATTACTTTCTCAGAGATAACTGCTTCTCCCAGTGAATCGCCAATTGTTGTGCTATACAACAACCCCCCATTTCATAAACTTTTATACAAAATCATAATTTGAAATGGATCCCTTTTAAATTTAAACTTAGCCAGATGTGTGAATAAATTGGTATTAACCCATCATAAGAAAAACCCTTATCAAAGGGCTTAAGGTAAATGAATTATTTTAAAAAGTTTTTTGAATAGAAATAAAGTGTGCGTTTAAAATATTATAAAATTCTTCATAACTGTGATAAATCGATTGGAATATCACATATCGCAACAACAAAGGAAGCATACACAAAACACATCCATTCTCTCTGATCTGAAAAGGCAATCGCAATCAGATATCGGGGAATTCAAATGCCAAAGCACAATGAAATAGAGTAGCTTAAAATCCTCTGACGCTATAAAGCATATCACAATCGGCAAATCAGTAATGACAACAACAAGCCAACACATGATTGGAGGTAGGCTCAAATCCTTCGATGCGATAAAATATATCACCATCATCATTCGGCAAAACCACATTGACACAACAATAAAACCCGAATCCATCCCTCGATTGCGATGCATTAATGAGGCACATATATCGAGAATATTTAAAAGGTTTGCATGCATTGTATCACGTTTCATTTGTTAGCCTCCTACTACAGCAGGTTACTCATCTTTCATGATTGACATTTTTACATGCCAAATATGTCATTCTTTGCATGCTGCAATGTTCCATATTTGCTACAGAGGCCAATGAAGGTTGCCAGGAGGAAGTGTCAGTTCAAGTAACACTACTGTGTTCCAATTTTGATATACTAGTCCATTTTTGAAGAATTTTCAGTTAAAGGGAGGTCCAAACAGTTTAATCTTGGTCTCCCTAGGTTTCAATTTCTCATTTTAGAATATAGAGGATGAATATCTATCCAAACAGCTTAATCTTGGCAGATTCTTAGATAGGTAGAGAATCAAAGGAGCCCAACTACTTAATCTGGGCCCTTGAAGAAATAAGTGTAGATGTAGAGAGGAAGACAAAAAAAGAAAAAGTTGAAAATCTGGGTCTGCAAGTCCAAGTGCACCCAAACCAAAAGAAGAAAAAATGATAGGTAAGTAGGCTGGGTAGGTAATTTTGAGGTTGCAGAATGTTGATTTGTGATCAATTCCACATTTTCAAGTGTTATATTTATCCAGATCACAGTTATCAGGCAGTTCTCATCTGAAGGACTTCAAGCGAGGCATGTCTAACTCCCCCCTCTTCTTATTTCCCAAATCATTCACTAACATCCCCTCGAGGACCCTGGGAGCTGCCCAAGGGTCTATCTTCACTCCACTCTTGTTCAAACCAAGTTGACTTCTGAGTTGGCTTAGTGAAAAGAAGCCACATTTCTTGTGTAAAAGTCATTTCTCCATAGTCCATTCACTTGCTATGTCTAAGTTTCAGTTCACAAACTTAGCCCCTCCCCTACACTTCACCTCACAAGTTCATATTAACTTCTAATTCTATTTATTAGCTCCCTTAATCATCTCCCTATCCCCTATTATGTAAACAAGCTATATATAAACCCCAAAAATATTAAATATTCCCCCCATGGAAACTATAGCCAAATAAATAAAAGTTGGGAAATGTTAGATTCATCTGGGATCTAGTATTAGCCTTCCGTGTCACTACTCTCGGGATTTATTTAACATCTGGTTAAGTAAATAGTGCTGCTAAACCCTTTCTCCACACACCAGACTATACCGCACCCGTGCACATTGTGTTTTAGATTTTATTGATATTTGATTAATGAATAACCACAGTCCCTCACCAAAGCACACAAATTTCTAAAGTTCAAAACCCACCCGAAGCCGCGAAAAATTAAAGTTTATCGCGCGCGCAGTTTGATTAAAAACTGTGCATCTTCTCCTCCCGTCCACCGTCGGATCGCCTCTCCCAGATCTGACGGCCCTCATGCATATAGGGCGCCCTTACGTAACGGTGCAATAGCACTCGATGGACGACGATTTCCCTGTTGTACACCGAGACAGCTATCGGCTGTTCATTGTATTGGGCCACCCCTGACATATACCGCTCCCGTACCAAAGGCTGTTCGACACAAACCGGAAACCACTCTTCCCTCACGTGACATGAGCTTCACGTCACCTCCCAAGTTGTCGCCATCTCACCCCTTCCTGCCTGCGTCGGCCTACCACCGTACTCCCACGACATCACCCGTCGTACTTCCACATCACCCTACTGATGTCATCGTGCTGACATCATCACTGTACCAGAGGACCCCACTGATGACGTCATGCTGATGTCATCTGCCATACCGCTGACATCATGCTGACGTCAGCAGCTGGAAAAATGCGCAAGTGCAAAATCTAAGATTCGGAAGCCCGGAATGAGAAACAAGGGCCGTTTTCGATGTGCGATTAGCACTTAGTGCTAATCGTGCATTGCTACGGGAAATAGGCCAAGGACGGGAATCTTTTGATTCCTCAGCCATTTTTGCACCGAAAAAGGCAGAAAAGGCCCGATTTTGCGAATTTTAGCGTATCAGAAGAAAGAGAGAGACCCGGTTCAAATATTAAAGAGTATAAGAGCAGATGTGAAGCCAAAAACCATGTCAAAGAGTATCAGTGTTGTGGCGAAGTGTATCAGGGAAGATCTTCTCAGGGCTCGAGGTGAATGAAACATTAAGAGAAAACCTTGAAAGTCAAGAAGCAGTTAAGGAACCATTCAAAGCTCATCATCACAATGACTGCACATTAAAACTCACATGAGATCAATGGACCAAAACTCAAAGCACAGTTATTACAGAACCACTGCACCAGGTCACCAAAGACACCGTATTAACTCATTTTGATCCAGCTGCCTCTGGCGCAACCCAAAGGATATTTACTTGCTTTTAATTCCAGCACAAGTTTAGGTTTAAAAAAAGCTTTCCCACAGACCTGTTTAGGTCAGCTGTAATAAATACTTTTGGATATTTTACCTATAAAGAGGACCCTCAACAATGTACTGAGGGTTTGTCTTTGTTGGTTTGATGTTTTGCTTGAGCAGAGACTCGCACTCTATATTTGATAATTTCTATAATCAACAACTGCTTAAGAGCTTGGAGAATGAATTGTATACCGTGTTTGATGGTTGAAGAGTGATTGTGGAATTGTTGTGCTGATAAATGACTCAATAAGTGCTTCTTACCTCTGTTCTTCCATTCATATATCATTATCTAAGCAACAAAAAGAAAGAATATCTTAGAACTTGTTTAATTGCACTCTATGTACAATTTCTGTTGTTTCTTTATGTTTTCATCTATTTTAGGCATAAATATGAATTCCATCTAGCTCATATTTTACCTAATTCACCATGTATGACAGTTATCCAGGGATTCTTAACTGCCCCTAGATAGAGCTCATTCTCCTTCGCTATGTTAAGATGATTGAGAGGTTCTTAATTGCCTCTCATTCCTTACATTTCACCCCATCTCTTTAGCTCGAAGGTTGTTTCATGTGCAGCTACCTTGCTCCATATTCCTCTTGTGATCAAGAAAGCCTACCTGCGGTCCTACTCCTTGAATCCATGCCCAATGGTTCGAAACTTATCACTCTA
The DNA here is from genome assembly GCA_000404065.3 of Pinus taeda. Lineage (NCBI taxonomy): Eukaryota > Viridiplantae > Streptophyta > Pinopsida > Pinales > Pinaceae > Pinus > Pinus taeda. Next base: position 28,727 of record APFE030501539.1, read on the forward strand.
TGCTTGCCTATCTGCTTGAATGCATCCTCCTTCCATTCAAACACCAACCAAACCCCAAACAAAACCCATTGAACCCAATAGCTAGCCTAAAATCATCATCAACAACATTAAATCATCAAGAGACAGCCCTCTCTGATTACAGGTGGGCTAGAACCTGTAATCCAAAGATTGGTTTGTGGTTACT
>APFE030501550.1:7212-23169 GCA_000404065.3 Pinus taeda
TTCTTTTTAATGTTTTTTTTCAATAATGCAACAATTTCAAAAATTGGCCTGAGCCCCTCGAGGCAACAGATACAACAAAGGGTATAAATTAAATCTATGTGTGAGTGACCCAAGGGACATTTTAATGATAAATTATAATATGGGACTCATTTATATGTGGTTTAGTGATGATCATGGAACACTTCCAGGTGAGGGGTGGTTGTTTAACAGGGATTCGATGAAGGAGGGTTAAATGCAACATGATGGATTGAGGTAAGAATTCAGGGGAGACATTTTCTGTCTTGAAGGAAGTGTGGGAGGTGATGCTAATTGCAGGCTTTCAAAGGCGATTTCATTCCATGAATGAATTGTGTACTAAGTAAGGTGATATCAGGTATTAATGCATGATGGCTACTCTGTTGGTTTTCTCAGAGGAGGGTGGTTATTCAGAAGCTGAGGTATTCCCATCTCTTTGTGAGGAGCCAAATCAAGATGGTGGACTTCTAGCTTTTAGTGGTTTAATATGGAAAATTCACTTATGTGTACAAAAATGAACTCCTTAGATCTTGTGGTTTCTTCTAGAACAACAAAGAGAAAAAAGATATATGTTTTCCTTAGAGAGATTGAAATATTAAAGGAGACCTACTTGGAATCTGTAGTAAGTCCTCCTCTTCTCCTTTATTGTAAGCTCCAAGTGCTATAATTATAACCTGCAAAAATGACTAAAGCAAGCAAAGGAACTACAAAATCCACATAGCAAAATCCAATATCTCTAATCAATGATTCAACATGGAATTTAAATACGTAAGCCTCAACATGACATAAGTATATGAGAACAAAGTGATTTTTGTATTAATAAATAAAGGAGAGAGTTACAACCATATATAGAAGATGACTTTGTAGTTGTATCCCCAATTGTGGTGTCCTTCCTTGCCATAAAGAAAACATTCACACTCAACCCTAATGCATAAATGGATGGATTCCTTAAGCTCAAAGTAGCAACATGAGGGCACTAGAAATAACCAAAATCCAACGAGACTTTATGGGAGGTAGTAAATTTATAGGGTGAAAGTGGTAGTTTAGGATTTACCAATTTAGGCTTGAGATCCACATATGAGGGAAGGAAAACTCAAGGGATAAGAGATAAGATCTCCAAGATAGGATCAGAGTGTGCTGGGACTAAAAACATCATTTTTGAGCTACTGATACTAAAAATCAAACTTTCTAGAGATGTGATTCTTAGGGATTCGCAAAGGGATTATGAAAAAGTGTTCAAGGATGTTGATTGATATGGTTTTCAAGCCTTCTGAGAAAATGTGACAAAATTACCTATAACATATTTCCCCCTAAGTACGAAGTCATTTACCTTTTGACAAGTTCGGATCAAGAAAAAATTAGGTTGAGATCATCATTTGTAACAACACATACTATCATCATGATATTATTGCTAAGGGACGCATACCCATACTTAGCATATAAGCCACTAATACATGTACAGTGATCAAGAAGTCTCGTCCACTAATGAAAAGTGTGGACCCATGTTTGGATGAGAGCCTGAATTATCACAGCCATCATACTTTGTAATCTAGTATCAATCCTAAAATTGCATCCTAGATCGATGGAGCTAGATATGGGGTCTTCTACCTCATCACTCAATAGTATGAATCTAACCATGTGAATAAATGAGCTAGATTCAAACATGGTAGACACCATCTAATTACTGGAAAATGATGTAAGTTGTCAACAAACATGATAGAAACTACCAATAATGATTATGGGTCTCAAGGTACTATAATGCAATCTACGTGTTGTGAAAGAATGAGCTAAATTCGAACACCACATAGAATCTTCTAGTCCAAAGCCAATGATGAGGACTTGTCACCAAGAGTGAGAAATATTGTCATTAAGGTATGCAAGCTCCAAGATACCAAAAGTAATTTCTAATTCAACTTCCTAGATAATGATCTAATGTCAATAGGAATCAACCTGTTGCAGGAGGGCCTTGATGAATCCCTCATCAACAACATGAAACAAGTATCAAGATTTGAGATAGAAAGATTCTGATGCAGAGCTAGTTTAGGAACTATAGTCACGAATGAAGGCTTAAGGTATTGTAGGATATGTTAACTAAAGGACTTCTCCTGAACATATCTGTGACACTTTAAGGAGTTCACAACATTGACCCAAAATTTATTGTGGAGGCTTTTGATATGGTGTGATTAACCAAAGAGGCTAGCAGATTACCCAACCTAACAGTCACAGAGATGAAGTGAAAGAGTTTCATGTTCAAGAGCGTCTCACTGCCATTAATAGGTTAAGTACCCTATTTCCCCAATTTCCCTGACCATTTCTGGTCAGTACCTCTTTATTTTTGACAAGCTTGAGGAGGATAACATATGGTTGATCTATAATTTCATCCTTCAAATGAATCCTTCTAGGTATATTTAATGAACCCTAAGAAGGAGTGGTTCGATCTCATCATGTTCAACAATTCCAACATTGTTTGATGATTTTGTGAGTCAAGTGAAGGCATAACTCGAATCCTTTTTCATGTTTAGTTACTTTGAAAAAAAGGTGAAAAGGAAAACTCCAAAGGTTCCTTTTTGTAAATTTAGTATCTTGAGTCCAAAAAGGCATTAAACGATACTCAGGAGAACCTTTTGGTCATGTTTGACTAAAGTATTCTTTTTTCGTAAATAGTTTATCCCAGTCCAGAAAAGGGTTAAACTTATATTGGGTAGACGCATTTTCATTTACTTTAACAAGTTCAAAAAGACAAGTGCTATGCAGTATTTTCATATTTTAGGAGTCTGAAAAGTGTTGAAACAGGACCCTAAAGGGTTCTTTTTTCTTAAGTTTACAGAGCCCAAAAAAGTGATAAAAGTGTGATCTTTCATCAAAATGACTGTATTGAACTTAAATTTTACATAAGATCCTTCAATTAGCTTTAAACCTGTTTAAAAAATCACCAAAAGATTAAAAATATATGCAATATAGTAAAATTAGGTCAAAATAATAAAATAATAATTAAATGACTATAAATAGGAAAAAGTAAATTCATTTTTACCATTTTAATTTTACGTCTTGTGAGTGAGATATGAGTGCATTTTACCCTCAATCTTCAACAAGTGATTGTAGCCAATCTGGTGGACCATTCTGAGTGTCATTAGTTCTAGGTAGGAGATTTCTCCTTTCTCTTTCTTTTCACAATTTCTGTTTCTTGTTGCATGCAAATTTTTGAGAGTTTTCAGTGATTTGGGTTTTAGATTTGCACCCTAGGTCCAATGCACCATTTCTGTATCGAAAGGTGCCCTAGGATTTCCTAGTTAACATTGGGAAGAGAATCTCAGCACACCCTCCTAGGAAATAAAATACATTGGAGCACTCTATCCTCTTAAAATCAAGTGCGTTGGGCACAATTCAAAAACGGGATTCATGATTTTTATTTTAGTTTCTCTCAATGTTTTCGCACAATATTAATTTAAAATGTTTTTCTCATTATTTAATAGCTATTCACCAAAACAAAAATGGTTCTAACATGGAGAGAAAGAGAACATGAGTCCCAATATTCGGATTCTTCCAATGACCCAGAAATAATACAAGCCTTAAGAAATTGTGGGCTCCTTAAGTTTTTCTGGCTTCCAAGCATGAGATATCAACTTGAGTTACTGGGATATCTAGTTAGGGTATGGGATATACAAGGACAGTGCTTTAGGGTTGGAGCACATACTCTTGAGATAGAGGTATAGGACATCTATTTTTTCTGCTAGGCTTATCTTGGAGAGGATCTCCTACCTCATTATTTGGGATGAGAAGGGGTGGTGAAACAGTCAAGGAATACATAGCTACACATTATAGACCTTACTCTCAATCAACAAAATATGGTAAGATAAATATTAAGCATGTGACTCGACTGCCTCTTAGGACGATCCTTTTCATCATTGTTAGGTAGGTTGTTAGTGCTACTCTAAATTTGGCTACCAAGTCCCAAATGAAATATGCATTGGAATACATAGAATCTATTATGTTTAATAGGAATGAGGGGGTGTGGGAAAACTTGAAGGAACAACTCAATAGAGAAAAGTGTGGGTGACTAAAGAACTTTGGATGTGGTTCCATTCTAATATCATTTTCTCTAGAGAGGATACCACTACTTCAACAAAACGTATCTATCTTAAGCTTTCAGGTCCTGGAGTTCCATAGATGAGGAAATGGGTAGATCTAATGTCTCATCATGCAGGTGCATCTTTGATGAGATTCACTCCCACTTTCTTCTGATGGTTGTAGATGCATCTCATTATGATTGAGGAATATCCATATGCCAGACCTGATTTCTAAGGAGACCCATAGATTGTTTTACCTGAAAGCAAGAAATTCAATGATATAGGTAAAACAATGTCACTTTGAATATTTTTTTATTTTTTGGAATTTTACAAAACAAATTATGTTTTTAATGTATCAAAGACTAACTATTGGCTTTACATGCATATATTGGACCAATGTGACCATAAGGATCTTCATATCTTTAGAGACGAGGAGAGTACAACTTGCACCAGTAGGAGTTTCATTTGCTCCAAGGGAAGAGGAGGAGATGCAAGATCTCAACATAGTCAAGACTCTTGTTGAGTTTGAGAACCATGTCAAGGTTTTGACCCATAGTATTCCAGAGACCAGGATCAATGAGATTCCCATGCACTTACAGTGTTACACCATTGGAGTACTGAAGCGTATTAGTCAGTCGTTGTGCAAGATTGCTCACATAGTTGTCTCTTATCGCGATCATCACTGGGACTAGTCTACTAGGAGGCCTTAGATCCATATTTTTTCAAAATGTATTTTGATAGTATAGACCATGTGGCCATATGTGTCTCAGAAATTATTTTTTGTAAAACCAAAATCTATATATATAGTTATCTATCGATGTTTCCTATTTACTCTGTTTCTTGTTCAATGTGTGATGTTGGTTGAAATTTTTACATGTGTTGCAAATGTTTGTATAAAACATAATTGGATAATGTATTATTTAATGTGTTTAGACATTAGTTAATGTGTTTGAAATTTAATCTAATCAAAATGTCGTTCTAGAAGGTGAACCCTTAAAAACATGCAAAGAATAGTTGGACTTCATACTAAATAGACGTTATTCATATGTAGTACTAAGACTTGTGAATCAATTCTAAATATCAAATGATGACTACCATGTGAAATAACATCAGACAGTGATTCAATCACCCCAATATACTCAGTGATATTATTAGTTCATCGATCAATAGAAATCCCTTGTAAACTCACTAACTAGCCATTTTGAGCATCAATAGCCCGTGATGCAGAGGAAAGGTTCCAAGTACTATGGCTAGCGCCATAAGAATAACCAACATATGGCTGAGGGAATTTCGACATCTGCAAAGCAAATGTAATCCAAGATCAATAGAGACGGTAGGTAATTTCGAAGGAAACACATTGCAAACAAACTAACACACCTACATAGTATGTACATAATGACTATGCAAAGGTAATCTGGGCATAATATTTTTTAAGGTACAAGCCATTTCTGGGATGCGCCAAATTGGATCCCATAAAAATCAATGAGCTCATAAGCCCCTTTCACAAGTACACATTTGACTATATACATGCCTAGCCACATCAATTCGAGCTTCATATCCCCTAACTTATTGTCTTCATGATCATACAAAAGGACTAGATGACCTTATGAGAAAGCACAAAATTTAACATTTTTTTTGTACTGTGCTTTGATTCGTTTCTTGTGGGCCTCATTAGCCATTGCGACATCATGCCAAGTTTCATCTAAGCATTCTAGATGTAAAAAATTCTCTTCTTCTGTGAAATTTGCAAGAAGAATCTCAACAACAAGCTTCAAATATGGAATCTCACATTCGATGGGAAGGATCGCTTCTACACTGTACACCAACTGAAAGGGTGTAAATCCACTCGCAATCCGAATAGATGTTGGAAATAATACTGAGATGGGGGGGGGAGGGTGATTCAATATTTACAAATCAATAAATTTTCATTTCCATAGTCATATTATATATGCTACTGCAGTGAAGGGAACTCGCATGTGCACACAACTATTCTTAAGGAAACCAACATATATCTAGTGAAATTATGATTCAGTTAATTCATCATATGTTGATCTTTAATCAGTGCATCAGTACCTTATTAAACATTAAATAGTAACCATGTGTAGTAATAACAAAATAAACTATCACACATAAGCAACACACATGAACACCAAGATTTAAGATGGAAACCCAACGTGGGATAAAAACCACCTACTGTTATTGTCTCTATCTTCTTTTAATATAAAGAATAATATGTTTACAATCTTGTAGTTGTGCAGACTCATATCAGTACGCAAGCACCCACCTGTAGAAGGCTACAACCTTTTCTCATTCTCCAACATCTACTGGAAGGGAGATACAACCCCCTAGATCTTGTACTAGTCAATATATTTACTAGTACATCGGTGCCAGCCTATAGAAGGCTACAAATTTCACTTGTTCTCCAGTTGCTACTGGAAGGGAGCTCCAACCCCTTGATCAAGTCACCAGCCACTACTGGTCAGAAGCTTTGACTTCCTCACTGAAGACTCCAACCCTCAGTATCCTCTAGGGACCACGTTTCATAAAATTTCAGACTAGACACTCCTGGTACACAACAACACAATATGAAAGCCACATTTCATCCACTTTTCATATTGGACCCATCTGTAACATTGAAGCTCAAAATCAATCACCACTGCAATACATCCATCAAATACATCTGCAACAACCAATCACTGAAACCTCTAACATACTGAATCAATTAATCACTAAACCTTTAACACAAATGAATCAATCATTCATTCAAAACTTAATAAAATTCAACCAATCAACTGGAACAGATAGATCACTATAACCAGTACATAGATATGAACCCAGAACACTACATCAACAACCGAAACCAATTGTAACCTCAAAAATAATGTGTCAGAATGTATACGCTCCTTCAATGAAGCCAACCTGCATGTATATGCTACTTCCTTTAGCCAAACCTATGTATACCTCCAAAATTACTGAATCATAAAAAGCTCTGAATCAAAATTGTTCAAACAATAACATTCTGAAGATATATTGTTAAGTTATAGAGATCTAAATGGACATCAACAAATATCACCCTTCTCATTTAGTTAATCAATCAATCAGACTCAATCTCCTTATACATTCAATTCTACATTCAGATCTAAAGAAGACATCATTGACATATAGTAGTAAAAAAACAACACTGATCAAATAGATCATTCGTCTCAGAACAACAAGCTTTTCTTCTACATACGCTACTTGGAAGTGCCAAACCAACGTGTATACCCGCCTTCACCAAGGTGAGCTAGCGTATAGATTTGCAAATAAAAACTTATAACTTTGCAGCTATTCCAGACTTCAGATATACCCATATCATAGCATTTAAAGGAAAAAAACATTTGTTAGCACTTAGATCTAGCCTATCCATTATCACATCACATAAAGATAAGTCATTATGATCCTAATCCCTCATGATCTCATCCATCATCAAAACAGTCAGGTTCATACTTAGTCCAGATCAAGCAAAGCATCAGAAACCCATAACATGCATATTTTCTTTCTATCTAACACTTCATAAGATATTCATTCATTGTGCTCTTAGCCCTTTGATCTTCTCCTCCTTATACAGTGTTAGCCTTTCTCAATACCTCGGACCAAAACAACACTTAGAACTTGTGGTATTCTTAGACAAGATCAAATAATCATTACTCTGCTCAATATTGTGGGCTAATACCATGGTATTGACCCTTGGTATTCTTAACCTTAAATTTCCTTGATTTTCAAACCCATATGTGCTTTTCCTCTTGTGAAAGTGCATGCATACGTATACGCGGTTTTTGTACAGTGAACCCATATATACAACTTAACATACTTGAAAATGTCATTTTTCTTCAACTTATTGATTCTAATCTGTAGTCCTTTGTTCCTTCATCCTATTCTTTTGTATCATTACTTTTTTCCCTCTAAATAGACCCGATATAATGTGATTTTCCATTGTACATTACTTCTGAACTGATTCCTTTAAACTACCCTACATTTTGTCACATCTGTAAACACAACAGCCATGCATTATGTCACATCTAATATCTCTCATGTAGATTCATCTAGTTACCATATACAAGTGAGTTGTTCTACTACAAGTGGGTTGCCATCAAGTACAACACATGCGTCATAATGCCAACAATAGAGGTTCATTATTCCTACAAAGCTGAAAAAAGAATGAGGTTCCAATTCATTTTGTGAATCCCTATCATGAGTTTCAACATTGTTTTCAAAACCTTATTAACAACTTCTACTTGCCCATTGCCATGTGGGTAATAGGGAGTCGAGATGTCATGTTGAAGGCCCAACTTGGTAGTAAGTTCAGACATCATGTGGTTTTAAAAAATAATCCACAGTTTGTAATGATAACTTGCAGCACACCAAACCTATCAATGTCATGATTTAAAAGAAATAATGTAGGTGTTTTGTTAGTATTGTTATATGTAAGCATCGTTTCAGCCCATATAGTAAAATAATATACAACCACAATGATGTATCCATGTCCTCTAACCAAATGAGTGTTACATGTCATGAAGTTAATGCCCCATTTCGAAAAGGGACCAACAACGATAATATGATGCATAGGAGTGAGCGGAGCGCAAGATTTACGATCATAGATATGGAAAGTGTGACAATTTTGGACCAAAAAAATACAATCTCGAAACATGGTAGGCCAAAAGTAACTGGCTTGCAAAATGTTTTGGGTAGTGGCATAACCAGGCACATGTCTGCCACATGTTTTAGTGTGACACTCATTCAAATATTTCTTAGCCTCCCCATGAGTGAGGAATTGTCTAAAAATCATATCAACACCGCGACAATAGATTGTTTCACTAATTATAATGTAATTTGAAACTGGTATCAAATACGTTGTTGATCAAAGAGAGAGTTATTAGGCCGAAAAGTTTGGGTCTAGAGATAGATAATGACATCTCCACACCAGGGATCAAATGAATCAATCAGAAACACCGACTCATCAAGAATAGAATCATCAAATGTAGACTCAATTTTGGATGAGGGAAGGTCACATATCAGTTCAACGAAGACTAGGGAATTCTTATATTTGGATTTCTTAAATTCCAAATCGAAATTCTAGACAATAAAAATCCATTTAGAGTATTCTCCCCCTAACAATTGTCATGACAAAATATATATCATCATGTTGCAATTCGAAACTACCATAGTATTTCGAAGTAGAATGTAGTGGCGAAACCTTTGGAAAACTTACACAACTAATAGAGCTAACTTTTCAACGTGATTGTATTTGATTGCAGTGGCATTCAAATTGTAACTCAAATAATAGATAGGATGTTCATCCACTAGGTCATCTTCTTGGACCAATACCATGGCAATGGTGGTAAACACGATAGTGAGATATAGGAAATAGGCATGTTGATAATCAGGGGGATACAACAATGATGCTCGAACTAGAACATCTTTCAAAGCATCAAAATATTTTTGGGTTGTATCATCCCAAAAGAAGGGAACCCATTTTTTCAATAGGTGAGTAAATCCTTTCATCAATTCTAGGTAGTTCGGGATAAATCTTCATAGAAAGTTACCCTTCACTTGGAGGCATTGTAATCAAATAAGCGAGGAAGGTGCAAGGAAGTCAAGTATTGCTTGTAATTTGAGTGGATTGATACAGATTCCTTGCTTTGACACAACGAAGTTGAGAAATCTAGTGGATTGGAGACAGAAAACACATTTGTGTGGTTTTAATCTAATATTTTAACGTCGACAATGTAGAAAAATAACCCTAATATGCATTAGATGGTCCTCGCGACGTTTGTTTTTTCACCCTCAAAATAGAGGGAAAGGGATTTTTGGGAAGCATATAGTGAGGATATTAGTGGACAGAGGAAATCTAGGCTTGGAGGTGATGGTGATTGTTGGTAATCGTTTGGGTTTGTGGTCTCGAAACAAAGAAGGGTGATGCTTCTTAGCGTGGACTATCTTGGTAAGAAATTTTTATTCATGCTCTTTGTCTAGAGAATGTCATGTTGAAAGGAATTACCATAGTTGAGGTAGCAATTCACTGCCCTAAGCTTAATGTTGCTCAATGGGAGGATCATGACTTTGTCTCAATGGTGAATAATGTTGGAGTGTTTCTCTAGGTGGGTGGGGTTTTGTGGAATTTGTATTCGGTGGAGGTTGGTTCAATATCATTCGTATAAAAAATGAGCCTCCCTAGATCCTCTTGATGATGTAGATTTGAATTGTTGGTATTTTAGGCAAACCACTTCAGTTTGGGACAAAAGGACAAATAAAATATTGCAAAGGAGAATTGGTAAAGTGTGATCATTTTTTGTAGTGGAGCAAGAGAAAGAAGTGTTACTCTAGCTTTGTTTTATATCTTTAGGCTCCGTAGCAATTTTCAAAGATGTTGTATTTAGTATGAAATAGGGGTATTTGGTATGAAACAAGACAAAGTGTATGACAACCCTTAATTTCGACTTGGTTCTGGTCTTCATTTTAGTACAAGTGCATGTCTTTAGTGCCGCCCTCAAATGACCCGCCCAAATGAGTTTACACGGGTGCCCTCAAATGACCCGCCCGAACAAGTTTACATGGTCACCCTCAAATGACCTGCCTGAACAAGTTTACACAGCTGCCCTCAAATGACCCACTCGAACGAGTTTACACGGTCGCCCTCAAACAACCTGCCTGAACGAGTTTACATGGAAAACGACCTTCCTAAACAAGTTTACATGGGTGCCCTCAAACGACCCGCCCGAACAAGTTTACATGCCAAACGACCCACCCGAATGAGTTTACATAGAAAACGACCCTCAAACGACCTGCCTGAACGATTTCACATGGAAAACGAACCTCCCGAACGAGTTTACATAGGTGCCCTCAAACGACTCGCCAGAATGACTTTACATGGCAAACGATTCACCCGAACGAGTTTACACGGGTGCCCTCAAACGACCTGCTTGATCAAGTTTACACGATAGCCCTATATATGCACATGGATTGGTTGTACTTTTTGTCTCAACTCCCTCTTGGATTGGGGAATTCATCTACATAATTCCAAATGTTGGAGGATGAAATGGATGCAATTTAAATACAATAAGAGAAACCATTGCAGAAGGTGCAGGAAATGGAGATTTCAGGGGTCAATCAACACAATTAGAACAAAATATTAGCCTATCATTCAAACATGAAAGTTAATGATATGTGAATTTTGATTTTCGGTAGGCCCAATTTTGACGCATTTACAAGTGGATCAATGTTGGGATTTCCCCTATGTTTATGATAAACATAGTTATAGGATTATGTAAATGGGAAAGGGGAAATATAACTTTTAGATTATGTCTTTTTGAAACTAAATTGGATCATACATTACTAGTGTAACGTCATTAAGTTATCAACTCAATCTTTTATATTAATGAAATTCTTAATGGCTTAAAAAAATTAGAAACACTATTTTTTTTTTAATTATGTGAAAAGAATAATATTTTTAAGAGGGAAAAAACATTCAAAGAAAAAATGTAAAAAATGTAAAAAATAAATTTTATTGTGAAAAATTCAAAAGAATGCAAAAAAAACACTAGCAAAAAAAGAAAGAAAGTAAGAATTAATAAAAAAACTTGCAAGATATATATATATAATATTATATATATATAGATAGAATAATTAAAATATCCCCGATAGAATATGAATGAAGATGACAGAAAAAAAAAAAACACCAAGGGGTATTAAATACCCTCCCACGTGGTGACTAAATGTGGAGGCATGATGAAAAAGCTAGTTTGAGCACCCAAAATCAGAAGTTTCGTGAATATAAATTGGTTATTTGGATAGATTGGTCTGCTATAGGTTGTGACAGTTGGTTTTAAGGAACGAGAATAACATTGTTGGTGGGGATTTATTTCCTTGGAGTGCAGGGTGGATATCTATCACAACAAAACCTTGCTCTCTGCTTTCGAGTGCAATGACGAGCAATAATGTAGGTGACAATTTGTTTAATTCGACCAAAGATTTGATTATGGGTGTAATCATTTGAGACCCTGGTTCATGTTGGGTAGTCCTAACCATGGGGAAGCTTCTAAAGTGGCGGAGAAGGAAACACCTTATGGGCTGATCCACTTCTACATTGGTTGTTGATGCTTCCTTTCTTCCCTAGGATTAGGTAATGCTTTCTTTCTTTTCTTTCTTTTCCGTTCCACATTGGCCTAGTTGTGTCTCTATAGAAGTATAGGGTGTTGGTTGGGGTTGGAAGGGGTGGTTTCTGAGGTTGGTTGTTTCCCAATTGGGGCTTCTACCCTTGCCTTCCGTAACCCTTTTCTTCTGGTAGGCTAGTGGGGTGGAGGGTTAGTAGATTTCAGAGGTCTTGGGTCTTCATTTTCAAGGATTCGACTAGGGAGTCTTATTCAAAAAGGGGGGGTGGTTGTAGTATTTTGGGCTTATGGTGGTGCTAGTGATGGGCTGGATCGATTGAGAGGGATCATGGGCCCAACTCATCTTGGTGGTTGGAAGGTGGCTGACCTCTTTACAAGAGTATTTTAGGAGTTTTCCAATCCTTTGTTGAAGCCAACTTGTTAAATAGCCATCAAGGAGTCCTAAGTCTTCTAGAAGCTCCTTCCTTTTGATTGTGGGGTATATGGGTTGTGTTCTTGGAGTGGGCTATGTGTGGGGGCCTATAGGAGCATCATGCAATGCCAATGCGAAAGAGATAAGAGAGAAGTTTGTCATCGCGGCTAGGGTATAACACATCGAGTGAATTAGTAATATTATGGAGAAGAGGTGGAACAACATCATGCCATCTTGACTGGGAGAGTGATCTTACCTCCATCCTTTGATTCCTTAGAAGCACAAAGAAACTAGGTTACAACATTGGTGGAGAAGTTGGTCCATTACCATCATGATGATAAAAATGAGGTCATAACTTTTATGAATGACCTCTAGCATAATCAATGGCATATGATGGATCACTTGGCTTCCCTTCGCCAAGGTCAGACGAGGCTTCAAGAGAGGTTGGATTGCCTGGAAGGCAGAATGACACACATGAAAGAACACATTCATGAGGCCTTTCATCAACAACATGGAAATGGTCTAGATGACCCAGCTACGGGGAATATAGATGATTGAGGATGACAAAATGTATTCAGATACTTAAGTGCTTTTTGTTACTTTTGGAAATCTGTGTACGGTCATCTAGTTTTTTTTTTTTGTCAGTATCTTTTTGTCATTATCACCTAGCCAACAAGTCTCGTAGGAATGTGGCTAGTGGAATTTTGAAGCTAAGATCCTCACGAGGTAGCTATTTTTTGAATTATTAGAATTTCTTGATTTACCCAAAATATATATATATATATAAATTATAAAATAAAAATAGAAATAAAAAAATTTAAAAATAAAATTATAATATAATTAATATAATAAAATTTATTAGAAAAATTAAAATTAAAAATGATTAAAAAAATAGGGTTGAGGGGCGATGCCAAGAATTTTCCCTTTGCCACTGGTGGGATGATAGCCGACCACATGCAATGATGACATCACCCTCTCCCACTCAACACACAAAAGCTATATATATATATATATATATATATATATATATAAGCTTGGCATGACCTCTTTCATTCATTTGCTTCAAAAAAGTAGGTTACAAACATAATTCAAATTGTTAGGTGGCCTCAACCTGCCTAGAGGGAAACTAAGTTTGTTGGCCACCTAACTACATTATATGCCATCCAAAAATAGAAAATTTTAAGACTATCAAACAAAGCTAAGTATTGTTAGAGATCTTTGGATTAACAGTGTGTAATATGTGTGATATGTCCAACATTTTAGATGGTGACTCCATCCGAATATTGGATAGATCACACATATTACACAATGTTAGTCCATAAAGCTATAACAATATGATTAAATATGGAAGTATCCAATCATTCAAACCTATGTATGTTTTAATTTCATGTAACCTTCTATATACTAAATAACTAAAGCTAGAAACTATAGTTTGTAGATAGTTCATATGACAAAATGAAAGCCAAAATTAAGCCAACCATGCTACTAATCATTAGAGGAATCCACTGGGGTTGGATCCTTCACCCTTGATCCATTTTGTTGTTGGAGTTGAAACTGAATCAATTGAAATTCCTTGTGGATATAAGCCAATCCATAATCTGTCTTGGAAGAGTCAGTTTAAGGATTAGCTAGAGCTTTGGCTACAATGTTCTTCATTAACCAATAGAGATAAATTGTTTGTTTATATTGGGTGAACCTACCTCTGGAGTGGCACAGGTTGGGCACTAAATCCTTCCAATCACCCAAATCCACATCTGTATCGATTGTCTGATTGTTCAACTCATCTTCCCAACCTAAAATTAGTTGGCGTACTTGTGATGGAGTACCATTTTGGAATGTGTGGGATGCTTCATGAATGAGACGAGAGGTGGTTTGAGGCCTTGAATTCTCGTTGGGAAAGGTTGGGGCTAGTTATCACCACGACTTGACCCTTGCTTCCTGTTGCATCCACGACCCCCACTGGCCGAGTATGTATATATATATATATATACACACAATATAACAATACAAAATACATATATACATATACATATACATATATACATATATACTAGACAATATATACAATACATATATATACATTAATATATAATACTATAATATATATATATATATTATATATAATATATATAAATATTATATTATAAATATAATATATAGAATAGATATATAATATAGATATATATATATATATATATAATAAATATAATATATATATATATATAATATATAATATATATATACATTATATATATAAGATATATCATATACATACATATTACATAATACACATATATAAACACACACACAACACACACACACACACATATATATATATATAATATATATATATATATAAATACATAAACACACACACCACACACACACACACACACACACACACACACACAACCAACACACACATATATATATATTATAATATATATGCTGATTGAGAGGTGTCACGAGCCCGACCCATATGGGTGATTGGAAGGTGGCCTACCTCTTTACAAGAGTATTTTAGGAGTTTGTTAATCCTTAAATGTTGAAGCTGACTTGTTAAATAGCCATCGAGGAGTCTTAGGTCTTCTGGAAACTCCTTCCTTTGATTGTGGGGTATCTGGGTTGTGTTCTTGGAGTGGGCTATGTGTGGGGGCCTATAGGAGCATCATTCAATGCCAACGTGGAATAGCTAAGAGAGAATTTTTTCCTCGTGACTAGGGTATAACACATCGAGTGAAGTAGTAAGATTATGGAGAAGAAGTGGAACAACAACATGCCATCTTGCCTGGGAGAGTGGCCTTACCTCCACCCTGTGATTCCTTAGAAGCACAAATAAACCAAGTTACAACATTAGTGGAGAAGTTGGTCCATGACCGTCATGGTGATAAAAATGAGGTCATAACTTTTATGAATGACCTCTAGCATAATCAATGGCATATGATGGATCACTTGGTTTCACTTCGCCAAGGTTAAGAGAGGCTTCAAGAGAGGTTGGACTACCTTGAAGGCAGAATTACACACATGAAAGCACATGTACATTAGGCCTTTCATCAACAACATGGAAATGGTCTAGATGACCCAGCTCTAGGGAATATAGATGATTAAGGATGACAAAATGTATTCATATACTTAAGTGCTTTTTGTTACTTTGGGCAATGTGTGTATGGTCATCTAGTTTTATTTTATTTTTTTCAGTATCTTTTTGTCATTATCACCTGACAAACAAGTCTGGTAGGAATGTGGTTAATGGAATTTCGTAGCTAAGATCCTCACAATGTAGCTATTTTCTAAATTAATAGAATTTTTTGATTTA
>APFE030501554.1:0-11196 GCA_000404065.3 Pinus taeda
AAATAAGATGGTTAACCCATATCATGTAAGGGACCACAAGTAGTTAGTAATAATGTAATGGGCCTATGGTATTAGTTGATGATATGAGGGAACCATGGTAATGATCCATGGTATTGTATGTATGAGGCCTATATAGAGGCTAGAGACTCCAAGTCAAGAAATATAGTCAAGGATTATTGTATGAACAGGCATATGGCTTGTGGAGTGTTCTCCTTCCTTAAGGAGTGAATGTATGGTGTTGCCCTACCTTAAGGGTTTGATAATAAAGAAGCAATTTCTATCTATTTTGATCTTGTTATTACTGGGTATATTTGTTATTTCTCATATATTCTGGGTCAGATCTATAAAAATTGGTATCAAATCTATAACAATTGGTATAAGAGCTATAACAAGTGGTATCGGAGCTATAACAAGGCCCAACCGCTTCACGACCTC
This sequence comes from Pinus taeda, assembly GCA_000404065.3. Lineage (NCBI taxonomy): Eukaryota > Viridiplantae > Streptophyta > Pinopsida > Pinales > Pinaceae > Pinus > Pinus taeda. The sequence continues at coordinate 436 of APFE030501554.1, forward strand.
TGCTGAAACGAGGTTCTTCTGGCTCCCACTATTAACAATGAATTGCAACGGTGAACCCTTCACCCACATTTGTGAGTGGAAAAGGTGCTCCCCCTCCTCTGGGCCTTCAGTCTCATTCTTCTGGATCTTGGCGGTGGCAACAGTGTTCTTGGGCTCTGCATCAATGATATGCTTCCCTTTACCATTCCCCTTGTCTGGTTTTGGCTCAGGGTCGGAACATGCATCTAATTCGGAAGCCTTCAACTCAGCCACCAATGACTTCTTGGTCCCACACTCACTTGTGTTATGAGTGGGACTCTTGTGGAACTCACACCACTTTCCCGTGTCCTTCTTCGGCTTCGTGGTGTTGTTCTTTTCTTGCGCCTTTGACGGGTTGTCTTGGGTCACCCCGCCTTGGCTTTGTCCTTTGGGCTTCAGATTCGCAGATCCAAAGTCTCGCTTCTTCTGTTTGAACTTTTGCTCGATTTTGATAGCATATCGGTATGTTGTGCCAAGTGAGGAGATGGTCAAGAACTCCATCTCTTCCTGGATGTATCTATGTAGGCAGCCGTGATATTTGAGTACTAGATGCAGCTCAGAGTCCTTAATACCCAACTATGTGTGAAGGGTATGAAAAATGTTTGTGAACTCTGGCACATCTTGGTCTCATCCCTGCTGCAGTGTGGTCCATTTGATGTATTTGTCCTCATAGATTTTGACAGGGTAGTACTACTCCTTGATGGCATCTCGAAAGTCATTCCAATTGGGTGCGGCTAAAAATAGTGAGCCTGTACTTTAATCCTTCTGCTCGCAGCAAGTTTCCCACCAATCCTTGACGTGGGTGGCTGCTTTGAGAAGAGCGAAAACAATCTTTTCTCGACTTGAAAATTCATGAACAAAAAAATACCCATCTAGCATATTTAACCATTTATCTACGACATCTGTATCTATTTGACCGTCGAAGATGGGGATTTCAAAATCAACTTGTACCTTAAACGATGTGGCATTCCCAGAGTAGCTGTTGGAAGCTGATGCGTCGCCTCTGGGTAGCCGCTGAAGGATCTACGCAAAGTTATCCATCATCGCGTTCCTTTAACACTCGAGCGCTTCTTTGAGCAAGATTTTGATAGGATCTCCTACCCCCTCGTCTTTCTTCTCATCCGCCATGGGAGGTTGTCAAGATTTGTGAGGCTGGTCTTGCAAAGGTTCGAACATTTCAAGCCCTAACTCCTTATATCCTGACCTCGTTGGGGACATGCAAAGAAAGATAGAGAAAAAACAGACTGCTCTGATACCACTGATCTGGATTTAAACATGAATGCAACAAAATACAGAGATAACCATATACACAAAGATGTAGCGGAAATAATACTTCATTTCATTACTGTAAAATACTGAAATATGCTTACAACCGGAAATAGAATAAACCAGCTAGGGCGATGGTAGCTTATCTGTGAGAAGAGATGTGGACGCTACGTGCCTCTGAACTATTCTAAACTATGTTACAATGAGGCTCAAGGCCTATTTATTATTGAGAAACAATGGAAAACCCTTCACATCCCAAAACCTAACCCTAGAAGATGAAACGCCAAATTGTGGGCCCCGTTTTGGGGTGAGTTGGACAGCCAACTTCCCGGGGTCGCGAATTGGTCATATTATCTCTGTTTTATGCGCATGATAGCCCGTTGGAAATATCTCTCCGAGGGCTATGATGAAAAAGAGGATTTTTTTGTCAGAAAAATCGCTAGCGGTAGATGTTTTCCCAAAAAACATCGTTTAGGGCCTCAAACGGCTCCGAAAGTTTAGGACCCGAAAAACTGCTAAAAATACTAAACTGTGCTATAATTAAGCAAACTGAAAAATTGAAAGAAACAGTTGTGTGGGTCCAAATGGGATAGGTGGGTGGCCACCAACATCCACCTGGATCAGATTTTTGATAAATACTTTTGTTCTTCCTCATCCTCTAACCATAAGGGAAAGACGTGCTCAATAGAAGGTTAAGAAGTAGGGTATAACACAAGCTATTTTGATAGATGCCTATTCTTGATGGTCATGCTCCTAGGCCTACAACTAATGTAAGAATTAATAGTCTCCAACCAAGGTCTTCCTAAGATGAGATGGTAACCATTAAACTTTTTTTTCGATTGGAGGACAACGAAATATGTGAGGTACTCCCAAGAGTCGATGGAGAACATTACATATTTAATAAATCCTTTAGGAGCTACAATGGATCTATTTACAAGTTGCATCACTCTAGTGGTCTCCCTCACGGCCCTTGGGAGGTTGAGCTTGAGCATGGTTTCCTTGGTCATCAAATTTATTCCAACCCTGAGGTCAATCAAGTTATTAAGGACCATAATTCTATATATTTGGACATCCACCAGAGAGCTACTAGGATCCAATTACTTTGGGGAGATAACTTCCCCAAGCATTGGATCAGGCAACTACCCAACAACATTCATTAGTGGGGTTACCTCTCCTTCTTCTCTTAGGACTTTTAAAACATTATTCCTTCGTAACATTTTTGTAGATGGGGACATCTTTAATGGCTTAGAGAAGGGGTATTTTGACACAATTTATTCAATTATCCTAGAACTTTATCCTCTTCCAGGGTGTTTTGTGTAGGTTGGACCAACCTTTCAAGATAGGGAGATGAATTGTCTTCAGGGGTACTATATTTCTTCTCTTGTTCAAGTTCTTTAGGTGGAGAAGGTGGGTGACAATTTGGAAATACATTCCCAGACCCAAGGTCGATCTCTTGGATTTTCACAACATAAGCATGCTAGGATATCTCCCCACTGTAAACCTGTTGTGATTTCTTGTTCTTCAGGTTTGGATTGGGTTGGGTAGGAATTGAAGGTTTCTTAGGTAGGTTATTGTGAGGGAGTTGTGGTTGAGGTTGAGGAGGAGGCATTAAAGCAGGGGGTTGGGCTACTTGAGGCCTCCATCCTTGTGAGCGGATGCCCCATTGAGGAGGTTGCAGTAGATATGGTTGGAAAGGAGGATTAATTGGTTGAGGAGGGTATTTAGGAGTATAATACCAAGGTGAGGGTATGGACCATGATGGATGAGTGAAAGGGTACCAAAGCCGGAAAGGTGCATTCTCATTTGGATTATAAGGAGGATAATGTGCACTTTGCATGCCTTCTTGTTTTTTTAGCTTGTGAGAGTGTTGTTTCACTCGTTCTGTTGAATGACCATTGGAGTTTTAACATTTTTTAGCTTGCATAAGTTTTTTTCAAGTTATAGATTTCTCCTCTCAAGTGTCACATGAGTTTTCTCGATTTTGCACCAACAGTCATTGTTGTGGTGACTCCCTTCACATGTCTCGTGTTCCTCCAGTTTAATTAATTGTTGCACTTGTTTTACATGCATACTTCTGCACTTAATCATATTTGCAATCATCCTCACATCATATTTCAGACCTTCTTGATTGCACACTCCCCATGAATAGGTATGGGCTCTGCTCTGCTTAGGATCTCACATCTCACTGCATACACTATGCAATTTGGGAGCTCAAGGCATCTGCCTTGGCTTCTAGAATTGAATAGAGCCTATCCCTAGTTGGCTCCAAATAAACACTACGTAGTTCTCAGAGCTAGTCTCTGAGTTTGGTCACTAAGACTCTACATTGCATAGTTCCATCCATCAAGCTTCCTCACTCACTATTGGGAATGCGTAGTGTGCAGTTCCCACAGTAAGCCAATCACCCCTATTAGTCAGAATTATGCAATTCCTCTCATTAGATGCCCTGGTTTCCGCTTGATCATGCTTTGAAGTTAGATTTGTAATAAATAATTTTTATCATCCATGAGTGTCTATTCATTCCCACATGTACCACACTCGTGAAGCACTTCTATCCAACATTCATTGTACCATAGAAGCAAAGAGAGTTGTTTCAAGAGCGACTATTAAAAGTAGTGCCGGGGAAGATGTTGAGTAAGCTCCAGTTTACTTTCCAATATATGCGGATGCCCAACTGTTTATAGGAAATGAATCAACACTGACATGGCAGCAAGACCAACAATAGTGGTAGAAGGAAACAATTCAATATAGGATCATAGAAAGATGAAATTATTGACATATTAAAGGGAGAACAAAGCTACAGAGTGAAAGAAGACTCAATCTTCATATAGGTATCTTTGAAAGAAGAAGAAAAAGGAAGCAAAGTACACATATAGCAAAGTGGAGGATGAAAGAAAAGAAGAGCTTGCAGGTAGTAGAACTGAGATCACAACAAATAGAACAACAACCGAAAGAAGGACAAGAACTAACGAGGAAATAATATGAAGAGAAACAAAAGTGGGAATAAGAATGAAGGCAAGGTACAATGACGAAGAAAACAACACCAATAGAGGTTAATGAGCTCGAAAAACCGACAACTAAGGAAGAGAGCACATAGATGCAGGTTCCCTCACAAAACTTAACCACAAGAACCAAGTCCGATTAGAGGTCGACAGGTACATGGAACAACTAAGGAGAGAGACCACCAAGGATGGCTTGGATGTGAGCGCAACAAACGTGTAGAAGGACACTGGGGGTCCTGTCATTCATTGTACCATAGAACCAAAGAGAGTTGTTTCAAGAGCGACCATTGAAAGTTGTGCCGGGGAAGAAGTTGAGTAAGCTCTAGTTTACATTCCAATATATATAGATGCCCAACTGTTTATAAAAAAGGAATCAACAGTAACATGGCAACAAGACCAACAATAGTGGTAGAAGGAAACAATTCAATATAGGATCACAAAAAGAGGAAATTATTGACGTATTAAAGGGAGAACAAAGCTACAGAGTGAAAGAAGACTCAATCTTCATATAGGTATCTTTGAAAGCATAATAAAAAGGAAGCAAAGGACATATATAGCAAAGTGGAGGAAGAAAGAAAAGAAGAGCTTGCAGGTAGCAGAACTGAGATCACAACAAGTAGAACGACAACTGAAAGAAGGACAAGAACTAACGAGGAAATAATATGAAGAGAAACAAAAGTGGGAATAAGAAAAAAGGCAAGGTACATTGACAAAGAAAACAAGAACAATAGAGGTTAATGAGTTGGAACAACTGACAACTAAGGAAGAGAGTGAATAGATGTAAGTTCCCTCACAAAACTTAACCACAAGAATCAAGTCCGATTAGAGGTCGACAGGTACATGGAACAACTAAGGAGAGAGGCCACCAAGGATGGCTTGGATGTGAGCGCAACAAACATGCAGAAGGACATTGGGGGTCCTGTCGTGGTCTACACCATGCCACACATGCTTCAGAAAGAGATGGACATAGGTTCCAAGACCATATACCCAGAATTTATGGAGGCAAGAGTTAGTTATCAGGATGACACCATCAAGAAACTTGGGGACATCATTTCATAATACCAATCTTGGCATCAATACATGACCAAGTAGCATCAATTGGAGTTTGCTGAGTTGGTCTTTTCCCAAACTTCGGAGTCATAGTGTTTTTCCTTCCTTCTTAGATTGTCTCTAGCCTATTTTGTCTCCTATGGCTACATGTGGAAAATGTATACTATTTGTAAACATGGTGTAAGTGAAATTCCAAGTGGCATTAGTGGAATATGAACAGTCACTATGTAATGTAAATAGTTATTTGTAAATAAGTTGAAGATTCATGAGGGTATTTGAAGAGTCACAAAGGGGAATGTCAAAGGTCAGCCCACCCTTTGTTATAGATAGAACCTCATAACTCATAGAATGGGCTTTTGGGAGCCAAGCTCTTGGCTAGGCATTGCTTAGAGAAGGCTTGGAGAGTATTATGACAGGCCTTGGCTTCTCTACAGAATATAGCAAGTACATCTCTTTGGCGGAGAAGGCGTGTTGACTGTAATGTTCCACTATTAGGGCTAGTGGTTGTAAATTCTTTATGTATGGATTGAACTTTGACTTAATAATATAACTGATATAACACATTTTCATGTATATGTTGTTATTGTAGTTGACTATTCTGGTTGCTTTAGCAATGTACGTTATTTAACTTACAGATTTATGTATGAACTATTTTTTATGCAATTGTATGTATCTTGTTGAAGATGTGTTGTTGTATTAACCCATCACTTTGGATTATGGACTATTTTGATTCCACCCTATGATTTCATTCTGCTTGTGCGTTCCTTTTACCTAGTATATTATTACAAGCTTCTAAGGGACACTCTTCCTTTTCCCCTCTGTTATCTAGAACCCCCATGCATTTCACTTGACTTGTAGCAAGGTCACACACTTTCTTAAACAAAGTTATCATACTTACCTCTACATGCTACCACGATCACGACACTCCTTTACTACCCATTGTTGGGACTCCTACTCAAAACGATCTCATGTCTAGTTTGGACTTCTTATCGGGGAGATCCCTTGACATGTTGGTGAGTCCAACAATGTCAACAAGTCCTCTAAGGATTCATCTAGTCCTAGGGTCATCGTACATATTTCCTCTTTTGTCTCTTTAGACCTACAATAACCCTTGTAATTCTCATTAAAGGCTTGCTGAATTTGTGTCCAAGTATTGATGTTGCCTCGAGGTAAGCTTATAAACCAATGCAAGGCTGCATCTTTGCGGGTGGATGGAAACAACTTTATCTCCTATTTATTAGAGGTATAGTCATAGGTCCTACATAAAATAGTAAATTTAAACATGAATGTGTTAGGGCCCTCAAAGGTTAGACCATGGAAGGGAAGTAGGGATTATATTCTTCATGTTGACATCGTCATTGATTTCTTGGATAGGAAAGCACTCGTGTCGTTTGTTTGCAGCCATGGTTTGGGTAGGTGAGATGAGTTGTTCCTCCCATACGGGTTCCTCAAAAATTTCAAGTTGCTCACCTAGAGGGGTTTCTAACTCCCGTTTAGTGAGAGAGGGAAGTTCAAAGTCACCAAAGAAGAATGATAGTTGGGTACTTGAAGGTGTCGGGGTTTTTGGTAGGAATTTCCGTTGATATCCCTACTCCTACGAGGCATGAAAGAACTAGCTCTATTTGTTTTCGAATTTTCCCCTTTTTTTTTGAACATTTTCAAATTAATAGTATTGATGCGAGAGAGAGGAAAAAAAATAAGAAACTTCTAAGTAGAAACAATACCTACTTGGACCCCTGCCCAATAGCGGTGCCAAAAAGTGATGAGCCCTAGTATTCCAACAAGAATGTTACGATTCCAAGGCTACCAACTTAAATTATCAACCCAGGATTCATAGAAACTTAGAGGTGATAGTGTTGTATGCATTGTATGTCAAGCTCTACTCATGTCACCTTCAGTTATTGAATCATATCAAAGCATGTAGAGACCACTCCTTAAACTAGCTTACAAAGATAATCTGTGTGAAAATGAAAGAGTCTACTCTAATCGCAGGACAATGAACATTATCCTAATTGAAGAAATGAAAGTGTCATTCATCAAATGTAAATACTAACTATAGCCACAGGAAGGGAATATACTATACTAGTTGTAGAAATAAAGCATGCTATTCTACTTGCAAAACAATCAAGTCAACACTCTACTTGCATAATGTAAATCCTTACTCTATTTGCAAATTGCCTTGAATGAGGAAATTTAAACTACAAGGCATGACTAGAAAATCTAAGAGTGTAACCTCAAAAATGAGGTTTAATCTATTTGCATTGAAGAGTTTCCCTTTATATCACTGAGTGTAAGATGGTTTTAGCTTTAGTAGCACAATCCTTACTCATTGCATAAAAGAATAGTCATTGTGATTCTAATTGTTGTCTTGTACTTGCAGTGAAGAAAGAATGGGTCTAGAGTGGTCCTTGGGTCTCCCTAACCATTGATTCGAAGTGTGGGGGTAATTATTCAATCCCAAAATGCAAAAATCAAGATCTTAAAGCAAATCTAGCCAAGTTTAGGCAATGCTACAAGACTACTATAGGATGCCACATGCTACCTTGTTTTGCTACAAGATTTCCTTGGGTCCAAGAGCATCGTGAGGGTGAGAAAGGTATTTTGAAGGTAAAGGAAGGTGGATGAGGGTGTATGAAGCTATTAGATCTGTAGTTGAGATTCTTTCTTTGTTATTCCTCTTAAACTAGAATACTTGCCAATTCATTAAATGTAGGTGCTTACTTGTGGATTCATCAAATGTAGATGCTCTTTCCCTAGCTATAGGATTGGTGATAAACATTTATATGCATTCAATATTCCATTTATATTGGTGATTTGGAATCATTCCAGCAAAATTATGTGTTTACTCATCAGGACCACTCTTCACATTGTAAGGTGATATGTGATTCCATTCGTACAGAGCAAAATTATTTGTCCACTCTTCACATTGTAAGGTGATATGTGATTATTTGTTTACTCATGAGGACCATTCTATAAATACCAATGACTTTATATTTGTAACATACGAGGCAAGGGCAAGTATACGCTGAATAGGCATTACAGTTGACAGAGAAATGAAAATTTTCGAAATTTTCGGGAGGTGCAAGAAGGGAGTTACCAAGATCGAAGGGATGGTTATCCTTCGGAAAACGTCTCTTCTCGATGTCAAGGATATATCTGCCAGCTTTGGAGATCGTGTATTCGAGTTGCTGCAACAGAAGGTGAATTTTCAGCTTGTCAGTAGCGACCACATAGATCAAGGTGAAATAATGAATTTGCAAGATTATAGATTAATGCCGTCATGAATTCCTTGGCTTTGTTCTACCATGCATGTAATATCATGTCAATTATTACGCGAGTAGTTATATCAGACGTGAATTGACCTGTTATTGCAGAAACTGGCCAGGGTTTACGTAGCCGTCCTGCTCATTTAGAATGGAAATATCTGCCCTCGTTTGAATACGTTAGTAAGGATTCAAAACACGAAATCAGCTTCGAGTGGGCTCCTGAGATGGGGATCCCCGGCGCTGTACTGGTGACAAACAATCACTCCAGAGAGTTCTTTCTAAAAGAGCTTTCAATTCAAATCCCCGGAAAAGGCCATATTCGTTTCCTGTGCAACTCCTGGATATATCCCAAGTGGATGAGTGCCATCTACTCCAATCTAATCGCTGAACGAGTCTTCTTTGCAAATAATGTACATAACGTCTAATTTCGTTAAATTTACGTACGCTTTATTAATATTTATGTATCCATGTGTGCAGAGCTATCTTCCCGATGAAACGCCGTTAGGTCTGGTGGCTTTGAGGAACGTAGAGTTGGTGAGATTGAGAGGAAACGGAACAGGCCAAAGGAGTACATGGGAGCGCATTTATGACTACGATGTTTACAATGATCTGGGCGATCCTGACACCAAGAAGGAGTTAGAAAGGAAAGTGCTGGGTGGATCGCGGGAATTGCCATATCCCCGCAGGTGTAGAACTGGTCGTCCACGTTCTAAAACGAGTAACTACCTGCTACCCATGCGTTAGATGATCAAATTAAAGTCTAAAGCCTGTGGCCATTGAGCTGTGTTTGCCTCCCACATCAGTGGGCTTGGGTTCAAGACACGTCTACACTCCTGACTATAGCGGTGAAGATCATGGATGGTTATGGCAACTAGCGAAGGCTCACGTGCGGGCAAACGATTCCGGTTACCATCAGTTGGTGAGCCATTGGTAAGAGATAGTAATCTTGTCAATTTCAATAACAGTTACGTTGGTATGAGATAGCCATCTTGTTAATTTCAACATTGTCAAGTAATCTTGTTAATTTCAATAACGGTTTCTTAGTTACTTTGTTCAGGTTAAACACATATTAAGAAAAGTCTTTTTAGTAGAAATTAGGTATGAAAATTTTAATAACGGTTGCTTAGTTACTTTGTTCAGGTTAAACACATATTAAGAAAAGTCTTTTTAGTAGAAATTAGGTATGAAAATATGAAAATTTTTGGGAGGTTTTTAAAATATTCATTATTATCAGATAAGGATGAAAAGATAAAGAGGCAGAGTAAGGATAAGACTTAAATAGAGATAAGGATGAAAAGATAAAGAGGCAGAGTAAGGATAAGATTTAAATAGAGAGGAATGTAGACATCATTACTTTGTTTTTAGTTTTAGTTTGAACTCGTTAAAAAATTAATGACCACCTTTATCATATTGAAATTTGCTGTGATTTTGTCTATTTAGATTATTAATAAAATACACTCTCTTTTTTTTTTGCCTTTCGCATGCAGGCTCAGGACTCATGCTGTGGTGGAGCCATTTATCATTTCTGCCCATAGACATTTGAGCAAACTGCACCCACTTCACAAGTTGCTCATCCCTCACTTTCGCAATACTATGGAGATCAATAGATCTGCTCGTCAATCGTTGATAAATGCAGGAGGCATAATCGAGCAATGCTTTACAAGTGGTAGGTATTCTATGGAAATTTCGGCCAAAGCATACATGGATTGGAGATTCAACGAGCAGGGACTGCCAGCTGATCTCCTTAAAAGGTACTACTAGCAATTGTCCCAAAAGGTACAAAGAGAGGCCGATAGGATTATTAAATTGAAATTGTTGAATTTTTCTAGAAGAGATAATAGGTCTTTCTCACAATGGACATGCATAAGTTTTTAATGAGGGAATCTTCAGTTAATTGGAGTAGCATTAGTTGAGTGCATTAATAAATCAACTGAATGTTAACTTACTATTAGTTCCTCAAACAGTTTGGAACTAATTTAACTGGACTTAACTCAGTAAATTGGGTTAACTAATTACAACTCAAATATAACTCAATCTTATCTAGCATTTACAAGCAGGGAAAGAGTGATTAATGTTATTAATTTAAGGAGTGATTAATGTTATTAATTTATTATTGACCATCCAATGTTAAAAATTAATATTTATTTTTCAATATATTA
>APFE030501555.1:0-18251 GCA_000404065.3 Pinus taeda
TGTCAAGGTCAAATTTTGTCATTTCAAAGAGTTTTCAAGCAAAATTTGGTCAAGGTCTAGGGTTTGCTTTAAATCCTTCTAAAGTTGCCCAAATGTCAGTCTATGTCATCATTTAGCTGAGTCTATCATCATTCATAGGGTTTTCATTATCATGTCAGTGTCTAATGAGTCATTTTACATCTTGTTCATGCTTCAGTTGTGCCTTGGCAAGTTCATTTCCCTCTCCTAGGGTTTTGAAGCCAATTTCTCTTGGACGGTTAAATCATCAGCAAAACTTGTTTCCTGATGTTCATACACCTTCCCATATCCTTAATGTACCTTATTAAGCACTTCCCAACACTCAGATCCCCCAAAATCCTCATTTTTGCACAAACCCTAGTTTCTTGCTACAACCTGGCAATTTTCTAGGTTGGGCCTGTGTTTTTCCCTTTTGGACCCTTTCCCCTCATTCAATCTTTGATATTCCACTTTCCCCTACTCCCCAACATCCCTCCCCACTCCCAAAAATTTCCCCAAGAATTTAGAAGCCCCCTATCCCCTTCATTTCGCTCCATTTCGACAAAACCCTTGTTCCACACACCGGGATAAGTTTCACTAAAATGATGTTTCTGAGAAATCAAAGATGAGTTTTTGAAAAATGAGAGAGGTTTTTGTCCACAACATGCCAAGGAAGAAAAACCTCCTTCACTTTTGGCACAGGTGTCATAGTTTTAAAGAAATATCAAAAATACCGGCGAGAACGAAGGTGCTCCAAGGACGGTTGGCCAAAACACAAAAACGAAGGAAAACGCCCGATCCACTACAAATTTTGGCCAAAGCCTCTTTGAATGAGCATGGTACTTTATTGGGGACTCCCAGCCCAAATTTCAAGAGATTTGGAGAAAATTTTGTCATTTGTGAATTTTTTGTGCAATTTACAGGTTTTGGCCATTTGACTGGTCTCACCCTGCGCACGACCATACATGGGGGCAACTCAGAACGGGGAAAACTTTGCATTTTTGGAATTTTCATGCAAAAATACACTTGCCTATGGATGGGTTTCAGATTTTATGGAGATTTGGGCTTCCAAATGCTCAAAATGCATGCAAATTTTGACTTTCTGCCCCTATTTTGAGTTGCAGAAAGCTGTCTTGGGAGAAATGACTTTTGAGGGGTCAAATCATCTCCAAATTCAAAAATTCCGGTGGGGTTGGAAAGTAGACTCGAAGTACTTTCTAACGAGCTATCTTGCACCTGATTTAGACACCTGGAAGGCCCTCAAACAGAGCTGTGAATGTGCGCGACCTGTCAAGGAAATTTGCCTGTTTTGACCAGTTCGGCCAGCAAAACACTGTTTTCACCTTGGTTGACTTTTGAGGCATGTAAATGATGGATTTTTGTGTGATTTTGATTGCACTTAGATAATTTTACTCTCCTTGAAAACTTCTAGAATTTTCCTTGATGTAAATGGTAAACATTTAATGCATGGATAGGTTTCCTAAGTTTTAGAGGCAAGTTGTTTTGACTGCCTATTATCTAGTGCTTAGTTTGGAATTAGTTAAAACAGCTCCTAGGAAGCTGAGCTAGACCCCTAGAGGTGGGGAAAGGAGTTAGATCTTCTATATTATGCCTTCTCTTACTTATTTTCATGGTTGGACTCTTGAGGGAGAAGCTCTATTGTATTTTTTTACTTGTATCTCTACAATTTGAGGAAAAGGAAGGCCAGGATTTTGCAGACATCATTGTGGATTCTTGTGGATTATTGTGCTGATGGTGTGTTTCATACTTGTCATTTTAAGTGTGTTTATGTGTTCCATCTCTCATTCTACTGCTGCTAATTAAACAAAGGAAGTGATAAAGTTTGAATTCATGCATGCCATGCTCAACTTTCAATTTTGTTTAATATTTATGTTTTCCACTGTCTAGAGAGGATTCAAATTCATTGTTTGCCCTCTTTAGCCTCTCTTCTTCTTTCCTTGATCATCCATCTCAGCTAAAGGCATTAGCACAAACTCCTACCTTGCCCCAAAGACCCACCTGCAAAAACTGAGCTCAATCCCCGCACCCTGAATTGCACCCCCTCCAATTGCCACCAAAAACCCCAAAAACTTTAAATCAACCCTCCTTATCAGTTTACTAGCCTAATATCAGTGTTTCTAATTGGTCAACTCATCCTATTGAAAAATCCACCGAGTTTGACCGGAGAGAGCCTTCTCATACCCCGTAGGGCTAGCTACGAGGTGAAATGGTTTGATGTTGCCTTGAAGGTTTGCCTTTCTCAGCCTGAGGTGAAATCTCAAGCGCTAACATAACACAAAGGTAAGGGAGATGCAGTGGAAATATGATGATGTTAGGGTGACTGCGCGCACCTTAGCACTAGTGCAACACCTTGCCAAGTTACAGGAAGGAAAAACTATTGGCACAGGTAGAGGAGGCACAGAAGAAAGAGGCCTTTCTAAAGGCCAGGTTGTAGCCTTCATTGGATGAGGCTTATTAGATCACACTCTCCATTGAAGATAAGCTTGAGGGATTACAACAGACCAACAGATTATGAGGCTAGCAGTAGAAGGCCCAGCCAGAGAAAAATTGGTCCAGGAGATTCGACATGCAACGAGATAGAGCGCTATTGAAGTTACAATGGTCCAAGTGGAGCCGGGGGTTCTTCGTAGTAAGATCGCGGCGCTAGAAGCGTGACTCGAGTGTGAGTCACAATATTTTTGCTGGTGGCCTATTGGGATGGGGTCCCCTGGGTTAGTTTTGGTTAAGATAACCCAAATATTGGTACAATTTTGTAAATGATGTAAAGTCTCTATGATTTGTGGATGTGGAGTACGTATATGATTAGGAGTCAAAGGGGATTAACCACTTGCTTTGGATAAGTTTTGAGTCGGTTTTAAGATTCACCCATGGTCTGCAAACCATGGTATAGGAGAGGGGAGAAAGATAGAGAATTTGGTTGATTGAAGAGTCTTGGGCAAGAGATAAGGTAGGAAGGCTCTGTTTCCTGCGCTTAGATAGAGAAAGAAAGGCTCTGCAACTAAGTGTGCAGTGGCCTAGGTAGAGTCCACAACTGAGTGCGCAGACCCCTACAACGGCGTGCACAAGGCAGTTTGAGTATGTAATATGAGAATCAAGATCAATAAAAATAAGTTTCTGAAGAATGATTGAGTATTTTTGTTCATGGATATTTATGTTATATGCCATTGAGGAATGACTTTCTTTATGAAATATTAATTGAATTCTATGTGATTCTCTTGAATAAGTCTTAATAATTTACGCAATGCATGCGTAAACACTTCCACGACATTTCTAGTAATTTCTCTTATGTGTTATGACGAATTAAGTAGATCTGCCTGAACACCAAATTAGGATTGCTTTCTGATGCACGTAAGTAGGTAAATTGACTGTTAAAGGTATGCAAGGACTGATCGTGAACCTTCACGGAGGTCTAAAGGTTGTTTTAAAAGAGTTACAGTAATGTGCCCTAAGAGTTTATTGATCTACGCGAAAGCAGATCTAAGGCACTAAAAGAAATCACACTAGTCTCTGGATGCAGAAACTTGGTTCTTTCATCCCCCCCACACTGCTTTAGGTGAGACTGCATCTAGCGCTATGTGGGTTGTTGCCGAAAGGGCGAGTAGTGTAGGTTTTTGTTGGTTGGCACAACTAAATACGAACCTGGGTCAGGACCCCCCAAGCCAACAATTCCTTAATGACATGATTGAGGAAGATGTGTATATTGAGCAGCTTGAAGGATTTGAGACCTTCAACAAAGAGTCACATGTGTGCAAACTCAAGTGAGCATTGTATGGACTGAAATAAGAACCTCGTGCTTGGTACATCAAGATCTATAGCTATTTCCCCAGGTTGGGCTTCACCAAAATTCAAGCAGATGCAAACCTTTACCATATTGTGGTTGTAGGTAAATTATTTATTATTTCTTTATATGTCGACGATTTGATTATGACAGGTGATGATAATCTTATCAACTCTTGCAAAGATGATCTTGCAAGAGAGTTCGAAATGAAGGACTTGGGGCTCATGCACTACTTTCTGGGTATGGAAGTATGGAAAGGTGATGAACACGCAACCAAATATATGTTATACAAGTAACCATATTAGTCAAGGAATGGTTAAGCCAACAAAGTTGTATTGGAAGGCAACCAAACATGTGTTGAGATACCTCAGAGGCACTACTCAATATGGTCTTTGGTACATACACACAAAGGGAGTGATGCTTCAAGACTTCACTGATGCAGATTAAGTAGGGATTCCATTCGAAAGGAAGAGCACATTAGGTGGGATATTTAGTATTGGGTCAACAATTGTTTCTTGGTAAATAGGAAATAGAGATCAATTTCACTCAGTTTAGAAAAAGCAGAGTGCATGGCTGCTAGTCAAGCAACTTGTGAGGCTATCTAGATGAGGAATATTCTTGTTGGTTTGCTTAGTTAGCAGATGGATCTAACTGTGACAATCATAGTTGTATAAAACTCTATGAGAATCTAATTTTTCATGATCGATCCAAGTATATTGATATCTGGTATCATCATCTTCAAGATTGTGTGCAGTGGAGAATATATGTTGTTGGAGTACATTCCCACAAAGGAGTAGGATGCAAATATTTTTACAAAGGCTTTGTCAAGATGCAAGTTCAAGTCTCAAAGAGGCAAGATCAGGGTAGTAGATAATCCCTTTCTTGTTGATAGGGAGTATTAAAAACAACAACAAGAAATCCTAATTTAAATTGTCCTTGAATTAAATTAGGAATTAAATCGAAATTCTATTCTCATAGAAACTTGTAATAGTTAACTAAGTTAATTTGACTTAGTTGGCTTAGGAAATTTGAGTTGGAACTCTATCTCGATTCATGTAGAGTGATCCCCAAATTTTAGGGGCCCAGGTTAAGTTCTTTTGAGCTGTAACTAATTAACTAAGTCTAACTAAGTTAAAGTCAGTTAAACTAGTTCTAACTGTTGGAGGAACTAGTAGGAGGTCTAGTAGTGGGCATAGGCACTAATGCATTCTCAATGCCACACCAGTTAAATGAATATTCACTCATAAATAACTCATGCATATCAGTTCATAGGAAGACCCAGTTGAGATTAGAGTTCAGGGATAGTGTATTATCATTTGTATAATTCCCCGAGTTGTACAGATGGTGCATGAAATCAGTAGAAGGCCTATGATGGATTGCATTGTTATGGTGAGGGATTTTCCCAATAAAATATGGGCTAATTATCTCAGGAATTGCACAAGGAAGTAAGGGCTTGGTAGGCAACAAAATTGGCTAAGTTTTGGCTTGAGATGGCTTGTGAGGCAAAGAGATAGATTGTATTTGTGCAGGAATTGTTCAGGTTGAATAGGAATTGTATTTTCGTCTAAGATCTTCTAGTTAATGCAATATAGATAGTTGGGGTTTTGAGCAGTTTCTCTCACCAGAAAAGCATTGTATTATTTGTGATTGAAATTCTTCCTTTTAGCTTATTGTCTTCATTGATAAATTTTGGTTTCCACTAAATAGAGTAGATTCTTGTCTTGTGTTTTAGCATATCACATAAGTTGTTGAATCTAAAAGTTAAACTCTACAGAAAATTTTATACTCTTACATTTACTTGTAATTGTTCTCAAGCATGAACTTTTTCTTTAAAAAAGGGATACAAGAACTCATTGAGGGGGTTCGAAATTTTTCTCTCAGAGACTAGTTCTTTGCAGTTTTGTTGTGTAATGTGTGTGGCCCCTTTTGGGAGATTAATGAAGAAGGTTCAAGTGATTCCAAGTATTTGATGGTTAGGGTATGTGATTCCCTTTCTCTACAATCTCTTATTGTATAACTCCTCCTTTGAAACTCGTGTAATGTAGTTGTTTATTTCTTTTATAAATAGATTTATCGATGTTGTACACATAGCTAAAGATACCTATAAATTTTGTCTAAAGAAGCCTTAATGAAGTTCTCCACATTTTCATCATTTCATTCTTTTCTATTCCATGTTTTTTGCTAAAGATATCGTGTATATGATTCTATCTAGCCCTATGTATTGGATCTTAAGTTTTCTACAATTCTTGTCACCATGCTACAATGTTAATGAAATGTTATAACTATAGATATATAGGCTAGTTGAATTTATTTATCAATTCTTCTAAGAGTTAAATCACATTGCACTTAAAGAGCTCATCTCAGAGAAAAAGTAATAAATGAAATGTGTAAATGCTTGTTTTAATTGATCATAATGTAAAATATTTGAAATAATTGTATAGATGTCCTAGGAACTGACCTATTTACATACCAAGTGTTGTCTCTAGGGGTTTCAACATAGAATATCTATAAAAATAACAATTCATCATGAAACTATCAACATATTAACAATAAATAAATAGGCCATCACATCAAAGGGACACAATATTTTACATGGAAACCCATATGGTAGAAAACCGCAAATTATTCTTCTTCATATGCTTCAGTTCATTACATAGATTTGTAGGCTCTGACTTGCTCAAGGAACCCACCCCCAAAATATGAAAGTTGCTACTTGCGGTGGGATACAACCTAATTGAGGTACCAACCTCAAAAACGTATAACCAACTGCTCACTATAGGCTACATATTGATTGAATCATGAACCCCAATAATAAGCAAGCTTTGACTTGCTCTAGGCTCCAACCTGATTGAGGCACCAACCTTGATGATGAGAAATATTTGACTTTCTCTAGGATCCAACCTAATTAAGACACCAACCTCAATGATGAGAAAGCTATGAACTACTCTATGTTCCAACCTAAATGGATGCACCCACCTCCTTCTTCAATCTCTTATGGATTTCTTTTCAAAATTATTTCAAACTAGATCCAACATCATCTTCTATAGTTATCCATTAATAAATAAAAATGATCACAACCTGCGATCACTATTACCACTGTCACAACCTATACATATTTTCACCATATCAAAACCTACACACATTGTCACTGCAATCATTGCCACTACAACCTACAACCACTGTCATTCTAATCACTACTACTGCAAATATCAATAACTATAATTGATTTTCATACTATTTTCAATACTCTTTTCAACTAGATCATTGATCTGGTCACACAAACTCCTTCTCGGAAACTATTCTCACCATATATCCAATACCATTACAACAAGCTAATAAACCCTAAAAAACATGCAATAGAGATTCTGGTCGTCAAATATATGTCAACAAGGCTTTTATGCCTCAAGAAGAAACTACCTCTAATCCACCGTCGCCATGCTTCTTCCAGAATCCATTTTGGACCAATAATGAGCCTACAACCCATAAAAAACCATACAAAACAATGTACTAAATTAAATTCTCTAAAAATTGCCTCTTTCAAAGTGCGCTTCTACAAATTTCCACTTTTTGGCATCGATGCACAAAATGTACATCATCATCTTGTTAGTGCAACATAATAGTGATTATATAAAAAATAAAATATAAACCTAACCTGTTAGCTACTGGAGGTTAAATCGATGACCTTTGGAATGAAACCATAATTCCTTACTAGTCTTGCTACATAGTATGACTTGTAACATGACTATCCCAAGCTTATTTTATTTTAACTAAGTTACCTCCAAATATTGAACCATGTCAATCTTCATATACGTTTGACGTATCAAATCGGTTCGAGAGGTAAATTCCATGCCCAATCAATTCATGCCATTCATCATAGAGATTATGCCAATGGGTTTGTTTGAGTTTTCCACCAGTGGAACTATGTCTATCCACCTGAGTAGTCCACATAGGTACTATCTATTCTGATATTATCCACACAACTTTACTCAACCTCTATAATGACAACAAAATCAACTACAAACTCTATTTATATAGAAAATACCATACTCGTACTTCTACCAAACTTCTACCAAATATGGAATTTTGTCATCGTAATGGAACCATTATTCTAAGTATAAAAGATTTCTCTAGAATAAAAACATAATTAGAATAAGAGAAACTATTTCTATACTATTTGCATCAATCTCAAGTAATATGCCATGTATAAAGGTTTCTCCAAACATAAATGTAACCAGAATAATTAGGAAAACACAATGAGAGCTATATTCTTCACATCAATCTCCAAACTGGTCCTTTCATATGTTCTTGTTTTGAATGTGTGTTTTGATGAGGAACTTGGGCAAATGTATATATAGGCTATTTATGCGGTCCAGAGCTAGGAGGGCCAACCATGCCAATTTTTGTGTCTAGAAGCCTAGGGCTTAGAACAAGGCCAACAATGTTCATCATATGATCATGCTTAAAGTTTGTTTAGTGCAACCCATATGACCGAGAGCTTTGGAACAACAACACCCATATTATCACTCAAGCCATCCTTTTGCCATATGACCACATCCACATGACCATGACTCAAGACCAGGTCCTTGGTCATCCACATAATGATATCATCATGATGACATCATGCCACATGATAGCCTGTGAGGGGTATCCACATGTCACACGTATTTGGACTTTCCACCAATCAAAACCTATCAAATCTCCCTGTTATGTGGCAGTGCCTAGTAGTGCCACATCATCATTCTATCATCAGCTATTAACATGTCATGTCATGCTTCCACATCACAACCTATACTTTGTTTCCATGTGCCCAACTTTCCATGTTATCACTGAGGAGGCAGGAGTTCAATGTGTCGTGCATCTAAGGGGTCATGTCATCACTGTTCACCAACCAATGTCTACCACATGTCTTGTAAGTCCACTTAGATTTGCCACTTATGCTCCCAACCAATTATTTCCATGTTTCAATTGTTTATTGGCTTGGGGGGATGTGTTAAATATCATGCAACTCATGACATCATCCACCATCCACTTTCTCATTTAGTTCCTAGAGTCGTCCCAGATCTTTAGAACAACAACACCCATATTATCACTCAACCCCTCCTTTTTCCATATGACCACATCCACATGACCATGTCTGAAGACTAGGTTCCTGGTCATCTACATAATGATATTAGCATGATGTCATCATGCCACATGACAACATGTGAGGGGTATCCACATGTCACCCGTATTTGGACTTTCCACTAATCAAAACCTATCAAATCTCCCTGTTATGTAGCAGTACCTAGTAGTGCCACATCATCATGTTAGCATCAACTATTAACCTGTCATGCCATGCTTCCACATCACAACTTATACATTGTCTCCATGTGCCCAACTTTCCATGTTATCACTGAGGGGGCAGGAGGTCCACATGTCGTGCATCTAAGGGTTCATGTCATCACTGTTCACTAACCAATGTCTGCCACATGTCCTGTAAGTCCACTTAGATTTGCCACTTATTCCCAACCAATTCTTGCCATGTTTCAATTATTTATTGGCTTGGGGGGATGTGTTAAATATCATGCAACTCATGACATCATCCACCATCCACTTTCTCATGAAATTCCTAGAATCGTTCGATTAGGGAAAAAGGTGCACACTATTTAATAGGTTAAAGGCCATGCAAGTTCTACTAAGATTTGCAATTGAACTGGTCAATGAACCATGGATTCACCTAAAATGTGCACACTCATTAACGTATCAATAATATGAGTTTTTGTCCTATATTTTGGACCTTCTACTATTGTTTGTTTTCAAGTGGCCATAACTTCTCATCCAGGAGGATTTTTTTAGAGCATGATATATCATCGGAAAGGCCTTCACAAGTCCTATGTAATTATGTTGTTTATAAGATCATTAGGAATTCATAACTTAGTCAAAAAATAAATAAACTTTAATATTCATTGTTTATAAGATCATTAGGAATTCATAACTTAGTCAAAAACTAAATAAACTTTAATATTCATTGGAATTCACCTAGTGAAAGTGTGCAAGATGTCTAGCTGTCATATTGCTTCCTCTGATCTGTAAATGATGTTATTAATGTCTCAGACATTCCCTTTGACATCAATAACATTATGTTTTCATCAATGAAAAAATTATGTGCAACATAAGTATCCTTACTATACATCAACCGTGTGTACTAGTAAGCATAGATAACTCAACTGCAAAGACCACTAGTTGGATAGGAAGATGCACATATACAAGGTTTGTTATGACTTATATTCACTAGGTGGTTACGTATTGTAGATATCAACTCTCATTCATTTTGCAGTCTCTCTACCATATGGATTTCTACAACAACTAAGAATCATTGGGCAACTGCTCTCCAATTTAGGGGCCTCTCTTCCTTCTCTCTATGGATGTGTCCAATGCGTGATTTTTTCTCCTCAGAGTTTTTCATTCATAGATAAAATTGGTGAATGTTTGCACATCAAGTATCCTATTGTTACCACTGTCACAACCCAAGATCCATTATGCAACTTTCATATTGGGGGATACAATAAATTCAAATATTCTTTTGTCATCATATCATGATTTTAGTGCTTTATATGTATGTTCAACTTGTTTGGTCTCATTCTTGACTGCATTCTTTCGCTTCTCACACGCTATAAGTATTTCTATCAAAGACTCGTTATTTTTCTTCATCACGGACATTTTGGGAACTTTTTATTGTTGTTTTAATGCTCTACAAAATTATGTATGCTACACGTTCAAAGATTATATGTTATCCTTATCTTCTTAGTATTTCTATCAAAGAGTTATTTTTCTTCATCTCAGATGTTTTGTGAACTTTTGTTGTTGTGTTGATGCTCTACAAAATTATGTATGCTACACATTCAAAGATGCTATGCTATCCTTATCATCTTATTATTGTATTTCTTTTTATGGTTGCTAAATAATATTGATGTGTCGCAACATTATCAAATGTGTTGTATAAAGAATGGTTGGGGGATTTCTTGTTTCTCATTGGTAATTTCTTGGATTATGTAATTAAATTTATGAAGGACAACTTAACTAAGAGATAACATTTTTTGTTGTTGGTCAGGATTTTCACAATAATTGTCTATTTGATATCAACAAACGATAGTAAGAGGATGATCTCATCAACTAGACATTGCTTTCAATTACAAAGGAAGAAAACATTTCTTGCCTTGAATAGAGCTTACTTTTCACTCTCCCTTGACTTATGACTCCAATGATTGACTGAAAGACTATGTCACTTGACATAATTATGAACTCCATCTTTTATACATGAATCTTTAAAAATATGACTCATATGAATAATCTCATTTCATTTTGTAATTAAGTAGACAATTTTTCCTTGTTCTAACATAGTTGAAAATGGTGCAACACTTATAATATGAATTTGTACTCTTGCCCTTAGCAGTAGTCGATATTTCCATCATTTTCCTGATAACCATATTGCTATGGGAGTAGGCATTAACATATAATTTTAACATTATGAGTCGATAAACTAAAGACAACTTTATTGAAAAAAGTTGAGAAAGTTGATAGTTGATGGAAAGAAGTCGACCAATTAGACTGCAACAAGTTGATCATAATTCCATGAACCAGGTTAGTCAATTTTTTCGTTATTGGTTCTTTGCCTCATCAAGTAAATTTATAAGGTAAACCACTTAATAATTTATGTCAAAATTTAGTTTAAAACATCTACCGTGTTTAAAAGAATGTACCTTGATGACCAGCATCAACCATCACACTCAAACTCAACTAGCACATCTCACGCGACCTCGATCAACATGTTCAACTTCAACTAGCATATTGTACTCGACATCAACCAACTTTACAACATTATGCACACATCGAAATGAGAAAGTTGAAATATAATGCCAGGAACTTCCAAGGTCAATTGCATGGCTTTTAGATTGATATAAGTGCACATGTTCCAATTCAAGGTGGGAATTTCTCCAACCTATGGGATTCCTCTTGGTGAGATTTAAACAACTCGAAAGAACATTGAGACACTAATGGCTTGTTGGGGCCTGACCCAGGTTCAAAAGTGATTTAGCCAAACAAATCCTGAAACTACTGGCCCTTTCAGCAATAGTTTGCGGTGCGCGGACTGAGGTCTCACCCAAGGTAATATAGGAGGGTGCTAGAACCAGGTTTCCACACCCTAGGGATGTCTTGATGAAATATAGGAAGTTCGTGAATTGAACCTACGTGCTTGCACTGCTCTACGCAGTCGTCTATCCTTTGTAACTTGTGCAACTGCTTCCGCATTGCTCTGTAAAGAGTGCGAAGAGGGACTATCTAGATCCTTTATCATTACTGTGATATTATTATAGATATTAACTTAATTATGTGGGCCCAATATTCTAATTAATCATTCAACATTCATAACAAGTGAGCGCAATCATAAAACTGTAAAGAGATGCATAAATATAACAGAAGCATAGACACACAATATTTCAGAATCAACCTTTCTTTTATTAATTCCCTGTCCAAGTACAATCCCAACTCCGCCATGTGCACTTAGATGCGAACTTTACTAGGCCTTTATGCACTTAGCTGCAGAGCCTCTACCTATCATTATGACCCAATACCTTCAAATCTACTTCTAAATTCTAACCATGCCTTCACATCTATTTGTTACTTGTCAAAACTAAGACTTCCTTTAGACTTAGAGCCTCGCTCTATTTATACAATCCCATGGTCTGCGGACCATGGGTAGGCCGACACACTTTACATTAAATTACATTATCTTAGGGCAAACAACCCTAGACTCTTGTGCTCCACTCCCGCATTTCGCAGGGCCTTTACATTACACTTGAACAAAATTTGGGCTTCAAGCCCCAAAAACATGCTATGGGGGATCTGCTACCCAACAGGCCCCCAACATAATCATCGTGACTCATCCTCGAGTCACTCTGTTGGTGCGGTGATATTTGCATGAATTCCATCCAACTATGCCTGTGCGGCGTGAAGGTCTGCAACGCACTATGCTATCGTCATCTGGATCTACTCCATTTCTGCTTCTGAATCATTTGCGTCTGACTTGATTCTCTACTTTGATGCCGGCTTCTAGTACCTATGTTTATAGTCTCGCACATTTGTTCGCCTTGTCGAGTCACTAAGACTGTAATTTGGTCAGTTAGTCAGAAAGCTGGCCCACCCGTGTAGGGCTTCAAGCAACTGCCATTTACTCTTCCTAGGAAGGGTTCTCCATTAAGTTTGACTAGTTGCATCGTGCCTCCGTCTGTGACTCCTTTTACCATATATGGTCCTAACCAATTCATTCTGAACTTCCCAGGAAAATTTTCAAACTTGCTGTCATACAGCAACACTAAATCATTTACCTTGAATGTGCACAACTTGATATAGTGATCATGCCAGGCTTTCTCGCACTGTTTCTGTACCTGCTGATGGAATCTAGCTAGAAACCGTTCTTCCTCGAGTTCTTCCAATTGCGCGAATCTCTCTTCCAATGCTTCACGGTCTGACATGCCTGTAATTGCTACTATCCGCAAACTAGGTACAATGTATTCCATTGGCATGACTGCTTTCGTGCCATAGACTAACCTGAAAGGTGTCCGACCCATCAATTTTTTGCACGTGGTTCTGTATGCCCATAATACATAAATTATTCGCAGGTCCTAGTCATTTCTCTGTGCGCTACATACTTTGGTCAACGCAGTCTCCAGAATTTTGTTGAAGGCTTCTACTATCCCATTAGCTTGCGGATGGTACGGTGTAATTTGCTGATGGTACACATAGAATTCCTCAGTGAGTGCGCTGATGGTTTCATTC
Source organism: Pinus taeda (assembly GCA_000404065.3). Taxonomy (NCBI): domain Eukaryota; kingdom Viridiplantae; phylum Streptophyta; class Pinopsida; order Pinales; family Pinaceae; genus Pinus; species Pinus taeda. Next base: position 13,613 of record APFE030501555.1, read on the forward strand.
AGGAAGTGCGTTCCATGGTCACTCATTAAAATTTTTAGGCAACCAAACTGTGTCAACACATTGTCGAACAAAAATTTTGCAACTGTAGCAGCCACGCAGTCCTTAACCGGTTGTGCTTCCACCCATCGAGTCAAGTATTTTGTCACGGTGATGATGTAGTGCACACCCATCTTCCCCTGAGGTTTGATTAGTCCCACAAAGTTGATTGCCCATTTTTCGAATGACTGCAGCGTCATCTGTGGATTGAGTGGCATCTCATCCCTTCGTGACAGTTTCCCAGTCCTTTGACATATGTCACAGGCCCCACAGTGTGCTTTCGAATATTGATGTAGGGTTGGCCACCATAGCCCAGTGCGAAGAATCTTTTGTTCCATTGCGCGTCCTGCATAGTGTTCTCCTGCAGCCCCCCCATGTGCTTCCACGAGGATCTGTCCTCGTTCAAATTCAGGTACATATCTTTGCAATATCTCATCATTTCCCGTTTTGTAGAGGTGCCACGCGATGACAGAAAAGACTACCACACGCACCACCAATTCCTTCTTCTGCTGGACTGAATATTCCTTCAGCACAGTCCTTGTGGTTAAAAATTGGATTATATCTTCGAAGTGGCCGTCCGTGACGCGCACTGCAAAGAGCTATGCATCAAGTAGTCCTTCTTCCAAATTTGTTGGCTCCTCACCTGTCTTAATTTGGGATAAGTGATCTGGTCCTGCATTTAGGCGTCTCGGCTTTATGATGACCTCAAAGTCATATTCTTGAAATAGTAACAGTCATCTGCATATGCACCCCCCAAACACAGGCATGTTCACCAGGTATTTCAATGCGGAACGATCGGTATACATCTTAAAGTGCCCGCCAAGTAAATAGTGTCAGTATTTCTGGAGCACGTATACCATTGCCAACCCTTCACACTCAGTAGTAGAGTAGTTCTTTTCGGCTTTGGACAATTGCCGACTTGCGAACGTGATCGGGTGATCCACGGCTTCCACGCCTTCCTGCGTAAGTATAGCTCCTAGCGCAATACACGACGCATCAACATGTACATGAAATTCTACGTCCCATTTTGGGAAGACTAGGATGGGAGTGGATGCCATTTTCTCCTTAACAACATCCAAACTTTTCCTACAATCATTATTCCAACAATATGTAGCATCCTTTTTCAATAGTTTTTCCATTGGCGCTATTATTTGTGCGTAGCTCTTGATAAACTTTCTATTGTAACCAGTGTGCCCCAACGTAGCACGTAATTGTTTGACACTTCGCGACACTTCCAGATTGAGAATAACAACAATCTTCATAGGATCCACCATTAGGCCTTGTTTTCAAACCACATGGTTGAGCAGGTTTCCAAAGGGGATGAGGAAGGTTCACTTTTTAAGATTCAACTCAATCTGGTGTCGTCGACAAGTATCCATCATCAAACATAAGCTTGCTATATGGTGTTTAACTAACCCAAATATAGTCCAATCATCCAGATAGACCTCCAAGAACTTGTGGATGTATTCCTTGAACGCAGCCACCACTACGCGCGAAAATATCGTTGGCGCGTTCTTCAGTCCAAAGGGCATAACGGTGTATTGAAAACATCCCCATTCGGTTGCGAAGGTTGTCTTGCTCCTATCTTCCGATGCGGTCTTGATCTGATGGTACCTTGGGAAGCCATTCGTGAATGAGTAAGCTTCCTGTAGGAATATACAGGGTAAGTTCCTCAGACAGAACACCAAAGGAAACCGCTCACAAACAGATCACAGATCAATACACCAGTATTTTTGACGTGGTTAGAACCCTCAAAGAGGGAAATAGTCCACGGCCTGAGCCAACGCGGCCACTTCAGGCAATTTATTAATAAAAGAATGAAAATTTACATAAGCTTCTCTTGTGAACAGTTAACCTACAAATGACCCTCCATGCGCTTTAAATAGAAATCATGGACCAATCGGGTGTTAAGCCACAAATCAAGTGTCGGTAATACCGAGGAGAGAATGAACCATCAGATCACTACATATCGTGACCGTTGGATTGTAAGTTACAAATGTACATAGTAAAGAAACACACTTTACCTAACTCTATACTAGACCATGTTATAATTAAATATTTCCTATGTGTCGGAATATCCTAACAACATTTAATCCTCGTGCTCGAGCAACACAGAATTATAATATAGTAGAGGATCTGGCTCAATCGCCATCTGCTATGTCGACACTTGAAGTACTACAGAATTGCACCTCCCAAAAGCAAGATTTATTATCAGCGATAGGTGGGATTGACCCAATGAATTCCAATCTTGTGGCCTTTAATCACGAAGGATATGAACCTCAGTTACCAGCCCAACTCACTTTCCTTATACAGGTAAAAGCCCTCAACAAAACTATTCATCAAATGATCATTGATGAGGGCACCTCCACCTGTATAATGTCAATGAGTTGCTAGAAAAATTTAGGCTCACCACCCCTGTTGATATCATCAACGACATTAAAAGTGTTCGATGGAAGAACATACACACCGTATGTGATATTAAGTAACTTACAAGTCGAACTGGGGGGACAAATAGTAGAAATTCAAGTCGAAGTTATTGATGGAAACCTCGATTACAATATCCTATTTAGAAGGCCCTAGATTTATCCTATGGCTGCTGTTGTGTCAACTTATTTTAGAAAGATTGCATTTCCCTTCCAAGGCGGAATTACAATCACTTACCAACTAACATTTATCCCCAATAGTTCACAAGTTACGGGAAGCATTCCAATGATCCATGGAAGCTCTCAATCACTTCAAAATGTCGTAGTAGGACTCCTAAAAGACCCTGCCTTAATGGGTAATTTTTTCCTCCCGCCTCCGAGTAATTTGGCAGAAGTGGCCACAGTGGAAACCTGTCATATGATATCTTCTAAATCATCAAAAAATAAGAAGAATTCTGAGCATTTTGATAATATGGATCATCACTAGGTGTTACCCACAAGCTCCATAGAAATTTTGTAGCAATCAATTTTCTAGGCCAGGGTGGCAAACCTAAAGCAACACTCATCGAGTGTTTGGATGGACAGGTCTCTAGAGTATGGTACTTCTTCCGATCCTTGGTCTCGTATACATTCTACAGATGAAGGAATCATTTAGTCGATGATGATAGGAGAGGCACCATGGGAATATTACCACCATCGTTCCCATCTTCAAAATAACAATGAAGATTATTCCAACGACCTTAATCATCCTTCATTTTTTGATTTTCTATCAAATACTGTAAAACAAGGACCCCTGGAGCAAAATTCCAAGTCGAGTCTTTCATTTGATCTCGTAAAAGAACCTTCATTCCATCCACCTGATAACTGTGAGTATTCTGGTGAATGTAATGAAGCTTGGGGGGCATGCACCTAGTTGTAAAGATAAGTTTCCTTGTAGGTTATGTGATTGGTCTGTCACACCATTCACCTTTGTCTATTTTGGACGAAGCCATCCTGCTTCACCGCATTGATTCCCATCTAGTTACAAGAGACTCTCCTTTTCATCATGTTGGGGGCATGCAAACCACATGAGCAATGTTACCGTAGGGTTGAAGCTCGTTAAAAAATAAATCTGCCACTGAGCAGAGTTTCTAAAGATTCAAGCTCATTAGAAAATGAATCCACCCTCGGTAAATAACCTTTTTGATCGAATTGCTATCAACATTTTGAGCCTTGGTCATGTTCTTACTGTCACCTCCACTCTTTCAGCCAATCATACACTTCCACTTGATTGTTTACCCTTTTGAGGAACAGCTGCGCTGAGTGATTCTGTTAGACACCTTCTTTAAACTGTCGTGCTTGGAAATTTCCGAACTTACCCGAAACCAGTTGCTACCCGAAAACATCACTCGTTCCTCAAAAACAAGTCTCTTTTAAGCTCTTTTTAGACTCATAAAATATGAAAATACTACCAAGCTACTGGCGTTTCCAGCTCGTTAAAGTAGATGGAAGCACCATGCCTCCTCTATATTTTAAAATTTTTGGACCTAAGGGATCATTACACAAAACGATCGAGCGTTTGTCTTTTTCGGCTCGCTAAAACTATCGAAAATTCATCCCTTTCATAGGATTATGGCACAAAAAGGACTACTGGAGTTTCCTTTCAGTCTCTTTTCAAACTCTCTAAACATGAAAATGACCGAGTTATCTTTGTCATTAAACTCGTTAAAACAATAGCGACAAACATGTCCATCCGAGCAAGAGCGAGTTTCACTATCGCTAGGCTCGCTAAAACATAGCAACAGGTTTGCCCGAAGGGCAAATTATAGAACAAGAATATGTTATCCTCCTCAAGTTTGACAAAAATAAAGAGGTACTGGTCAGGAATGACTCGAGAAAAGGGAGGAAAACTTGAAGAACTTCATTGGTAGCAGGTCACTCTTGAACATGACACTTTCACTCCATTGCCATGATTGAGTCAGCTTGGGTTATTCCATTCACCGGTCATATCACTATTGGTCCCCTGTACCATCCATTTTTGGGGTTAACACTACCAACCCATTTTAGTGTCGCCAATATGTTCAAGAGAGGTCACTCAGAGAATTCACCAACCCAGCTAACGCCTCATCCACTGCAATACCTTCATGCTCCATTCTTTCATGACTGCCACCCTGAACCTTGTATCATCAGATCGTTTTCAC
>APFE030501555.1:23315-71696 GCA_000404065.3 Pinus taeda
TTAGCTTTACCTGGAAACTAAATATTTTCCTCAATGTTTCTGATTTTCCGAGATCACACTAAGGCGCAGCGAAAAAGAGCATACGCATGAGAAAAATCCTTCCTTTCTATTTCTGATTTTACCAGATCGCACAGAGTCGCAGGGCAAAGAGAATAAGTAGAAATGAAAGGTATAGATCTGGTAATAAAAAAGAAGCGAAATAAACCGAAATAATAAACAGAGAGAAAAATAACTAGAAACTGCAAAAGAACACTGTATACCTCCATATCTTAAAAATGACGTAGCTAGGGCTACCAGAAACCATTTCGTGTGAAACGAAAGGGGTTGCTCACTGGAACGGATGCTCCTAAAACAACAGAGCAGTCCTCTCGGCCCGAAAGCAGTCAGAAACAACAGATCTAGGAAATGACAGTCGGATGTAGTTCTACCAGCTTCAGATTTGGATCACCAACAGACGCGGCCCTCAAATAGCTCTGATACCATGTAGGAATTTACAGGGTAAGTTCCTTAGATAGAACACCAAAGGACACCGCTCACAATAGATCACAAATCATACACCAAATTTGACGTGGTTAAAAAACCCTCAAAGAGGGAAACAGTCCCACGGCCTAGCCAACACGGCCACTTCAGAAATTTATTAATAAAGAATGAAAATTTACATAAGCTTCTCTCATGCACGGTTAACCTACAAATGACCCTCCATGCGCTTTAAATAGAAAATATTGGACCAATCGGGTGTCAAGCCACGGATCAAGTGTCGGTAATACCGAGGAGAGAATGAACCGTCGGATCACTACATATCGTGACCGTTGGATTGTAAGTTACAAAAGTACATAGTAAAGAAACACACTTTACCTAACTCTATACTAGACCAAGTTATACTTAACTATTCCTATGTGTCGGAATATCCTAACACTTCCTGACCGCCAAAATTCACCAATGCTTCATCCATAAATAGTGTTGGGAATGGATCGTGAACACATGTGTCATTAAGCTTCCTGAGGTCCACGCGTATTCTAATTTCTCCCTTCTATTTTTTCTCTTGTACTACCATGGGATTCACCTAGTCGGATTCTTCCACCGGTTCAATAACCCCAGCTACAAGCATTTTGTCTAATTCGTCGCGAACCTTTTCTTTATACTTTGGATTCAAACGGTAAGGTCATTGTTTAACTGGCTTCACGTTCGGTTTTAGAGTGATCTTCATCATCCCTAAGTTGCCAATGATCCCCTTTAAGTCCGTGATTTTGGTCGGCAACAAATCTTGATATTTGCAGAGTAACTCGGTGACCTTATATACTGTAGCATCATCGTACTAGTCCCCAAGCGTCGCGTACTTTTTAGCAGCGCATTGATGTTGGGATCCTCAATTGATGGTCCTCGAACTTCGCAAGACCCTTCAGTTTCTGGAATATTAATATTTCGGGGGTCGTCATGATCCTCCTCTACTTGTATGTTATAACATTCTAGGGCATTGCTTAACTAGGTTGCCCATGCTGGTTGAACTACTTGTCGTGGTTCCTGTGGTATTTTGAAGATGACAGGTTTTATGACTTGTAGTGTGTCATCAGTAGTATCTGACCATCGGTCTTCAAATGTGAATGTTAACAAAAATCCCTCATGCAAGACATCCCATTTTCCCGTACCATGTTGGAGTTCCGTCTCAGTATACCAATTCATGGGTTTGACATCCAAGGTATGGTAGAATAAGTGTACCCATTGAGGCTGAGGTTCTTCCCCATAGGCCTTGGTCCATTTCACGAGGTGCGTGCATGGGTCATCTCATCCATTGCATTTATCTTCTATCCGTAGTTGTGGTTTCTCAAATTGTAGGTGCATCATCCTTCTACATTCGCGCCAGTTTTCAAAATTTCCTTGATGTGTTCCCTACCAATGCGCGGGTGTCGCACGTAGTGCCCACTTCAACGCATTGAACCATTGTTTTTCCGATACTGTGCATTCAAACTTGCTCAAGAATTCATCGCTGTCAATCCATCATATGTTGGTAGATCTCGGGCCTAATCATCATGTTGCAATTCAACGTTGTCACTTCATTCAACCGATTGTGCCAGCGTTCATCTTCTTCGTTTGAATCCGAGGTGTAGGAACTTGTGCACTCCCACGGGATCCTTCCATCTATAGTCAAATTCACCCAATACTGATCTCGCGTAGTTATTTTGTAGATACAATCCAACTCATCTTCACTTCCACCATCGCGCACAGGTTCGGTGTAGCGCACTCCTTCGGCTGGATCTAGCGGAACTACTACGCGTAGGGACTTTTTCTCGAATATCATCTTTCGATTCTTCAGGTTGACGACTCCATTCATATTAGTGGCCTAGTCTATTCCTAGCAATGTGGGATAAGGATTGCTATCATCGACAATCTCTATTACCTCAAAGCCCGTCTATGTGCTCATGCCTTCAATATCAACTGTTACCCCTTGCAACCTCCCCATGGGAAAAATATTCTGTTGGTTCACCATTTGTAATTGAATAGGAGACCACTATAATGTGGGCCTACCCATGCGTTCCCATGTCTACTTTGGTAACACATTCACGTTCGAACACAAGTCTAGGATTACCTGATCCATTTCATACTCGCCAATCTGTGCCATCAACCTCATTTCCCTCCCGATGCGCAATGCAAGCTTTCCCAGTTTCTGGACTACGCACGGTTCCCCTGACCCTGTGCAGCTGGTGATCAACTCATGTAGTCCCTTAACTACCTTATTGTTGCGCATCAGTTTCATGCATGTCTCCAGAAAGGTAGTAAGCATAGAAGGATCCATCCCTGGCTCTGGTTGATCCTTACTACCTGAAGTAGAGGCCTCCATGAAGCTCTTCTTAGCTTCTAGGAGTGTCTCCCTTGCACATTCTAGGTCAAACTTAGGTTACTTTGTAAGAGCCTTATGAACCCATGTATCTTCCTTGGGCTACTTCCCCTTATCCTCCCTTGTATTCATACCACTTATGAGCATCACGTTCACATTTGGGTCTTCTTCGCGTGGTTTAGACCTCATCATTTGGATATTCTGAGTTAGAGGAGGCTGGAGTACCGCTTTCTCGCGCATTTTTGCGATCCACGTAGGACAATCTATTGCTTCATGCTCGAACTGGGCACAATATGAACAAGATATTTTCATCGGGTTGGTACAATCGCGGGCGTAGTGCCCTGGTCCCCCGTAATTGTAACAAATTAACTGTCCGCAATCCCTTCCTGGTCCCATTCCTCCTTGTCCTCGACCTTGCCCCTAAAATCCAGCACGTGCCATCCCTACAGCTGGGTTGAGGGCTCACATTTCTATCTGCATCCTATAGGTTGGGGTTCGATCCATCATTAACTCATAGTTGTGACAAGTGTGCTCGTTGTGGCCTATTGACTTGCAGAAATTACAAAACACTTGTTGGGGAGTCTGTGTATACTTCTACAACAAATGACAGTTATCCATCGTGTGTTTTCCTCCCATCTAATAGATCACGCACCATAGCGCAGGTGTTGCTCTCGGCCCTACCTGTGCCTATGGTCTCAATGGCATTGGTCCCCCTCCTATCAAGTAGTTCACGAATATTGGACAATGATTCTTGTCACGGCCTTGGCCTTTGCATTTTATGCACCACACTTCCTCACGTGCCTCTAGCCTCAGTGCCCTATCCTACTTCAAGCTCTACATTTCCAAGCAGAGATTCTATAGTTGCGCGTGGATTTATTGAACTCCCAACCCTAGATCTTGTATCGGTGTTTCATGCAACCTCATTGCCATTTCCAATGCTTTGGCCTGGGTTGAAAGCTTCTATTGTGACAACGTTGTCCTCAGGTGTGGTGTTAAAGATGCCATAAACCATGCGCGGTGATGCGCATTCATTAGCATCATATTGGCCTCGCGGATCATACTCTTCAGCCGCTGATCTAGATCCTAGGGGGTCTCACCTAGAAGCATCGTGATTTCTTTAAACCTAATGGTCAACTATGTCTCTAATTTTGGCCAGCTAAATTCTCTGTTCAACGCATTCTGGATCTCTGCTATCCCTACATTAGGGTGGTCATTGGAGTGCTTGATATACCATGTCAATGCACGATCCTACAACGTGCTCACCAACGTAGCCTTCTTAATGTTATCGTCCATGATCCCTTTTTCTTCCCTACTCATCTGAATATGGGTATCTTGATAACGCTCACCACGCTGAACTGCGGGGTTGGTGGAGGTGGAATGGGTGGATATGGAGTTGAAGGAGGTGAAGTGGGTGGTGGCATGGGTGGAGGTGGTAGCTGCGGAATGCGCTGTCTTATCAAACTGACCACACTTCTGGAGAGACAAGAGCGAGCTCCTCCTCGCTCTTTAACGAAGGTGAAATTAAGGGACTATTTCCTAATTCCCCACTTCCTTTGTAGATCTTCCGCTTTGTGTCGTTCCAAACATTAATGTATTCACATAACTCACTTTTCACATAACAACATCTTAATCCAGGTATTCAAGTATTTAATGTACTTACCTCGCGGTCCATTGAGAAAATGTTGTTCTGCTTCACTGTAGCTCACGGTCGTATCTACTGCAAACTTAGTGATAAATCTCCCTATTATCTAGTTGAGCCAGTGGTCCACAGCTCGCGCGATCTCATCATCTGATACCTCTAGTCTGCACACTTATTTTGGAGTCCACACTATCAGTTGGTCAAGTTTACACCTTCCTTGGCTATCGGCTAACCTCACGATCCACTCATACAGTTCAGAAGGGAAGGATGCGAAGAAGATCTCATGGATTTCCGTATACACGTAGCGATCCAGCCACCTTTTCTTAGATAGTTGTGGAGTTCTGTTTTCCTGTGTCACGAACTCGTGGATCTTCTTGTCCAACCACTCTTTAATTTCATTCTTTGTTGGGTTCTAGTGGCACGACATCAAACATCCCTTAGGCATATCTCGATCTCGGCAATGGAACCATTTGTTGGCTTGTTGAGGCCTGACCCAGGTTCAAAAGTGATTTAGCCAAACAAATCCTGAAACTACTAGCCTTTTTTGCAATAGTCCGCAGTGCGTGGATTGAGGTCTCACCCGAGGTAGTATGGGAAGGTGCTAGAACCAGGTTTTCGCACCCTAGGGATGTCTTCATGAAATCTCAGAACTTCGTGAACCGAACCTACGCGCTTGCACTGCTCCGCACAACCATCTGTCCTTTGTAACTTGTGCAACTGCTTTCGCGCAGCTTTGTAAAGAGGGCGAAGAGGGGCTATCTAGATCCTTTATCCTTACTGTGCTATTATTATAGGTCTTAACTTAATTGTGTGGGCCCAATATTCTCATTAATCATTCAACATTCATAACAAGTGCACGCAATCATAAAACTGTAAAGAGATGCATAAATATAACAGAAGGATAGGCACAATATTTCAGAATCAACTTATCTTTTATTAATTCTCTATCCAAGTACAATACCAACTTTGCCCTGCACACTCAGCTGCAAACTCTACTAGGCCTCTGTGCACTTAGCTGCAGAGCCTCTACCTATCACTACGACCCAATACCTTCAGATCTACTTCTAACTTCTAACCATGCCTTCGCATCTATCTGTTACTTGTCAAAACTAAGACTCCCTTTACACTTAGAGCCTCGCTCCATTTATACAATCCCATGGTCCGCGGCCCATGGGTAGGTTGACACACTTTACATTAAGTTACATTATCTTAGGGCGGACAACCCTAGACTCTTGCACTCCATGCCCACATTTCATGGGGCCTTTACATTACACTTGATCAAAAGTCGGGCTTCAAGCCCCAAAAACATGCTATGGGGGGGGTCCGCTGCCCAACACACATGAAAATATCACTTAAAATTGTTTTGCACGAAGTTTTTTCATATTTCCTTTGACAAAGGAAACCTTGTAACTAGCCACTTGCTTCTTTATTTTTCAATATGTTGAACAAATTGAAAGTATTAAACAAAGTATTTTGGTAGAAATCACATGAGAATTTTTTTTTGGCCAACACATTTCGAACCAACAAGTGTGGTTCATCTGGTCCTGATGATGATCTACACTTATTGGTTCAAAACGCGTCGGCCAATTTTTTTTTCTCATGTGATTTCTACCGAAAGACTTTTTTTAATTCATTATGGATCACAGAAGCTTGAATACAGAAACTTGAAAGTATTTTATGGCTTATCCGTATTTAACTTCTCCAAAATAGGATGAAGTGCCATGTCAAAAAGATTCTTAATATCCAAGTGTTAAGCGGATAAATCGTTCTTGTGGAGAAGACCGATCTCCCTAGTATCAATTGATATCTAGTAACAAACAGGACAAGCAAATCTACTTTTCTTTAAACATATTACGATTCATTAATAAAAACTAAGATGTGTTTTAGACTCTACCTTAAGTCCAACGCTAGTTTGTGGCAGCCTTGCTCCATCAGCTTCAAAGAGTTTATTTTTAATAACCTGCAAACACAAACAAGCACACATCAAAGAACACCTGCATAGCTAATATAATAAATCATGTTCATCATAGTGATCAAGGAGTCTATGAAATAAACCATTAAACACAGTTCATTGAGAAAAATAAACTTGATTGTATTAACTTTGACAAAGAAGAACTTTACAACCTTGGTGCCTTGATGTTGTACACGCTCTTCCCAGGGTCCAAGCAGGAATCTCCTCTACTTTGACAAGCCTCACTCTCCTCCTAATGAGATCAAAAGGTATGTAATCTCTCCTCTCAAAATCTCAATTAGGAAGACTAAGTTCCAACAGCATTTACCCTAAAAAATATTTAGCTTTCAACCTCCCAAGTAACCAGCCCAAAGCTTCATTTTATAGTGCAAGGGAAGGAGGTTACAGGTCCACCATTGAAGGGATAGAGTCCTTCTTCAAGGGGATAAGCTCCTCACATCAAGGGGTTAGCTCGTTAAGGAATGGGATGCATGAACCCTGAAGGAGTGAACTTGCCAGTGCAAGATTCCCTCTAGAAGCTTCCAGAATTGACTCAAAGTGATTTTTTTAAGAATAAACTTGTGCCTTTTTAACTTTTACAGGGGTTCACACCCATAAACGCAGATACAGAGCACTTAGGTGTGTAAGGGACATGACCAATGGGTGTGGTACCATAGGTAATGGTAAGAGAAAGTGCGAAACCAGAGTTTTAGAGATTTTTAAGGACTTTCTCTCATTTTCAAAGCTTGATATGCAGAGTTGAGGTTTAAGACTTGCAAAGGAGGTATGTATGAGTGGTGATAGACTCATATTGATTGCAGAAAGTCAAAGTGACAATTTTTGTGCAACAGATTGCCCCTTAAAGTCTGAAGTCTTTAATAGATGAGGATGGTTTTTGTCATCTAAGAAGAGTGAAGTACTTTATCATTTCAAGGATCTTCCTATGGATACCCCAGTCGGAACCTGTAAAAACATTCAATGCAATATATATATATATTATATATATATTATATATATATATATATATATGATCATATCATCGCTGAGGTAGGCATTCCCATACTCAAATCAAACCTGACTAGAAACTATCTTAACTTCTCTGATACAGGAATGATTTTGTAATACATCACAAGTATAGACATATGTAGACACAGTATGGGTGCAACCATTTGTTTATGAATAGTCCATTGTATAATGAATAACAAAATTCCTTGCATCCTGGATGGTGGAAACTAGATCCAAGGTCTTCATTTCTGCTTCCCGAACTAGTACGATTCTATCCATGTGAATGAATGTGTTGAAGTCGAACATTGTAGAAACCACTTGATTACCAGTCAATGATGTAAATTGTTAACAAGTGTGAGAGGAACCACCAGTAATGTCAATGGTCCCCAAAGTACTCAGTACAATCCATGAAATGTGAATAAATGAGTTGATGTCGAACACGTCATAGAATCCTTTGATCGAAGGTCAATGATGCAACCTGTCGTCAAAGGCGAGAAACCTGCCATTGAGGCATGCATATTCCAAGGTACTGATGATTTCTAGATCATCTTTCTAGATAATGAGTTGGAGTCGATAGAAAGTGATCCGTCATAGACAAGCCCACAACATGAAATCATAGATCAAGTTTTGAAGAAATGTATTTGGAAAGGACTAACTCAGGGATGGTCAAGATGGATGACAGATATTTTGAAAATGAATGGTTTATTTGAACTGACCTCTTGAACACATAACGACACTACAGATGGTTTGGTTACAATTGACCCAAAGCTAATACCCAAAAACTGGCTGAAGACTTTCAATATGGTTTGATTAACTGTTAGGCAAAATATTTCCCAACCCAGGTGAACAAAAAGTGTCGTGTTCAAGAGTGGTTAACTGCTTTTCAAAGACAAAGTATAACATTCAGGTTCATTTTTCTCTCTTTTTCCCCACCATTTCTGGAAAGTACCTCTTTATTTTTGACAAGCTTGAGGAGGATAACATTTTCTTGGTTATAAGCTCATCCTTCGGATCAGTCCAACTTAGTTTAAGATTCGAATCCTAAGAAGGAGTGGTCCGTTCCTGTTTGAAATTGAACAGGTCCTTTACTATTAAATTTTAACGATTCCAGTATAGGAGAAACTCGGTGTTTTTCAATTTTAGGGAGTCAGAAGAAAAACTTAAGAAAACTCCATGGTTGTCCTTTTTCGTAAATTTGTGTTCTCCCAAGCTCGAAAAGTATAAATAATACTTGAGAAACCGCGTTGACCATTACAATAAGAGTACTTTCATATTAGTGCCTTTCAATCTGAAAAAGTAAAAAAGTGATCGAAAACACGTCATTTTATTACCAATATCGAACTTGAAATGACAAAAGTCCGACAATCTTTTCATGTTTATACGGCCAGAAAAGAGCTGTAAGTGGACCGTCCTTTTAATTCCATTTTAACGAGTCTAAAAAGAAAAACTCGGCAATATTTTCATATTTTACGAGTCAGAAAAGAGCTTAAAGAGGACTCCTATGTTTTTTTTGTTGAAAATGATCAATTCTCTCTGAAAACCCAATATTCTACACAAAAATTGCAAACATTACTCATATCTGTTTAAAATTAATAAAAATGCATCAAAAGTGACCCTTTTAAAGTGAAAAATAAACAAATTAAAAATTCATTTATTCAAAAAATCTTATAAAAATGGCTTTTGCTATTTCATTTTTACCGTTTGACTTCAGAGTGAAAAGTAAGAGCTTTTGGTAAGAAAACTTCCTGTGAAGATTGTGGAAAATCCGACCGCTAGAATTGAGAACTTTCCTCTTCAGGTAATCCACATCATCCCTGACTTGCATTTCATCCATTTCATTTTCATTTTTAGGGCTTTAAAATTCATTTTTTAGGGAAATTTTTTGGTTAAAAATAGCTCGTGGTGGTTGTGCAGGTGTACCATGTGTACCCTGCGAACCCCGACTTTTTCGTACATAAGAAAAAGTCAGGGTCCTGCACCTGACTTTAAGGACGAGTGCAAACCTACGCACTGTCCCTAATCCGGCGGGTGCAGACCCCGCGAAATGCATTTTGAAACCCTATCTATTTGCATTTCCGCCCAAATGTTTTGAAATTACGAGATTCTAAACCACCTATTTTGCAATGCAGATACACAAGATGGTTGTTTGGCGAGAAAGAGAACACAAATATGTGGATCAATCTGCATTAGTCCATCCACCTTCAATACAGGCTTTAAGAGCATGCAAACTATTGAAATTCTGGGCCATACCTGGCATGAGGGCTCAGGTAGACTTTCTATAATGGCTGGTAGACAGGTGGAGCATGCAGGACCAGTGTTTCGTAATTGGTGGCCACCGGCTTGAAATCGAGCCAGAGGACATTTATTTTCTGACTGGTTTTCCGAAGAGACACGAAGGATTATCTCTATTCGGGTCTAGGCCAGGTGGTCAGTCTGTCGCTAGTCTCCGACTAGAGTTTTGCAATGTCCAAACTGTGGACAAACGTATAGATGTTAAGACCATTACCCGTCCTGAACTTAAAGTGATAGCATTTACTGTCACTAGACTATGCGGGAGCACAGCATTGCATCTAGCTACCGGTTCCCAAATGCGCATGGCAATAGACTGCTTCCAAGGCACCATCTTCAACTGGTGCAATGCCGTGTTGGCCAATGTGAGAGGCCAACTGACTAGGGCAAAGAATGGACAACTAAAGAACTTTGGATATGGTTTCTTAGTTGTGAGCTTTGGCCTAGAGAGGGTACCTATGCTTGTTCCACATCATCTTTCTGTTGAGGATGAACTTCCCCGAGATCCTAGGATTATGCGCTGGGTTGCAGTCATGGCCTGTCATCCTGAGGAGGGCACAGAGGTTGTTTGATTCTCACCTGAGTATTTTCGTTGGTTGGGAAACCAACTTTTCATGATATAGGACTTTCCATATGCTGGGATGGATTATCGTGGTGATCCAGACATGGCTCTTCCACCAAGAAAGCAATGGGATGATACAAGTAAAATTGTATTCAACATTTTCTAAATTTTTTAAACTATTTATTTTTGTTTTTTAAATCGTCCAAAAACTGATAGTAAAAAGTTTTAAATGTAGATGTGGGTCCACAGCGACTAGTCACTCTCCCGCCCTATGAGAGAAGACACCTTGCTGCTGCGGCACCAGCCCCATAGGACCAATCAGCAGAGACCTTGGCGGAATTGGAAAGTCATCTAGAGTGCTTGACCGTAGATATTCCAGAGACTAGCATAGATGACATTCCTCTTAGGCTACAACGCTATGTGATTGGGGTCCGTAGGGTAGCTGAGCAATGGTTTCTTACCATGATCATCATCAGGGATAGGATGATCACCCTTGTAGACTTCATATGACATTTATATATTTTTGTGCTATCATTTTTGCCGATCATAAGGCGTTTTTCAACCTATGATCAAAGACGGTGTATATTTGACACACTTTTATACTATGATATATCACTATTACTGGCTATCTTGTATAACATGTTTATGTAATGGTTTTTAAATTTACTGTCTTGATTATTGCAAATGCCTATTTAACATTTGAGAAGCAACTGCATCTGCTAATGTGTTTAAATATCTTGGAATATGTTGATATTCAATGTAGACGTTCCAAGAGACGAACTCTCAAAAATAATCTTAATAATACTAGATTTCTAATGGCATAAACCCTGTTAAGTTGTAATACAACGAGTTCAGAATCTAACCTTACAATCAAACTCCAAATCCCAAATGAGATGGATTCAGATAATAACTCAATCACTGTACTATACTCGGCAATGTTATTTGTTTTTTGACCAAGGCTTACCCCATGCATAGATACTAACTCGTCAGAGGGTGAATAGATAACCCAAGCTGCGGAAGAAATATTTCGTGTACTACGACAAGGACCATCAGCAAAACCAATGTATGTTTGAGAAGACGTCAACATCTGCAATATCAAGAGTAAAACCAAGATAAGCAGGAATAATGATAACATACTCTCTAAACTAGGCACACTTTCTAATCTAAAACACACCAACTAGAAAGAAATCTATTCTAACAAGAATCTCCACACCAAACTCTAAGCATAATATCTTTTCAGATAAAGCCCATTTCTGGGTCTACCTAAAGAGACACTGTCAAAATCTACTAATTCATAAGCCCCTTTGGCCAGCTTACGCTTGACAACAAAAGGACCATGCCACATGGGTATGAATTTTCCATCCCCTAGCTTATCGTTAGCTTGATTGTATAATAAAACTAGGTCTCCTTCCGAAAAATTACGAGGTGTAACATTACAATCGTACTGAGATTTTATCCATTTTGTGTGAGTCTCAATTGCTAATGCAACATCACGTTGATTCTTATTTAATTGAGTTAAGTACAACAAACGTTTTTCCTCTTCGGAAGTAGCTGGAAGTAATTCTATGGCTATTTGCAATGACAGAATTTTGCATTCAATGGGTAACACTGCTTCCAACCCGTAAACAAGTTGAAAAGGAGTGAAACTTGTTGATGTTTTGACTGAGGTGCGATACGCCCAAAGTGCTGAAAATAACATGTTATGCCAATTCGACCGATGAATACCAGTGATTCATCGGATCATGGTGACTAGAAATTTGTTGATTGCCTCAACCAGACCATTAGCCTGTGGGTAATATGGAGTAGAGCTATCGTGACACAGGCCAAGTTGATATGTTAGTTCAGCCATCATGATGTTTCGGAAATGGCTCCCATGATCAGTGATAATTGCTTGAGGAACACCAAACCTAGCAAATATATGATTGAAAACGAAAATAGCAGCAGTTTTGCCATCTGACGAAAATGTAGGCATTGGCTCGGCCCACTTGGTAAAATAATCTATCGCAAGGATGATATACGCATGCCCCCCAGCCGAGTGAGGGTTACATGTAATAAAATCGATACCCCATTTTGCGAAAGGACCAATGGCAATTATAGGGTGGAGAGGAGCAGGTGGAGCATGCATCTTTCGATAAAAAATTTGGCAATTGTGGCATTTCTAGACTGCATTGATACAATCTTTAAATAAGGATGGCCAGAAATAACTAGCGCGCAATATCTTTTTGGTTGTGGCATACCCAGACATATGACTGCCACACACTCCAGAGTGACAGTCATTCAAAACATTTTTAGCTTCCTCATGAATTAAACAACAACGGAAAATAGAATCCACTCCACGAAGATAGAGTGTATCTCCAATAATTCTGTACTGTTGGGATTGGAAACGTATTTTCCTTCGTTGAGATCATGAGATTTCGGGCCAAAAAGATTGGGTTTGGAGATAGACAATTATATCTCCATACCATGGATCAAGAGTACTGATAAGAAACAAAGATTCATCCACAAGGGATTCTTCTGCCACAGTTTCGGTATCAGTACACGGGAAGTCACACATTAATTCCGCAAAAACCAAAGACTTCTTTGACTTGGATTTTTCAAATTTCGGGTCAAATTCCTACAGGATAACGGTCCATTTGGAATACTTTCCCCCTAGCAATTGTTTAGTCAGAATATATGTCATAGGGTTACAGTCAGAAATTACTGAGGTTTTGCGTAGTAGAATGTAGTGACGAAAACGCCGGATAGCTTGAATAGCTACCAGGGCCAATTTCTCCACATGTGAATATTTAAGCTCGATCGGATTTAGAGTTCGACTAAGATAGTAAATCACCTGTTCAGTGTTGAATTCATCTTCCTTAACTAAAACCATCCCAATGGTGGAATGAGAAGCGGCGAGGTACAAAAAGTGGTTGTAGTTGGGAGGATGCAATAACGGTGCATGGGTCAACGCATGTTCAAGTGCATCAAAATATTTTTGAGCTACCTCATCCCAAAAGAATGGAGTATTCTGTTTCAACAACCTAGTAAAACCTTTTGTTATCTCGGCGTAGTTAGGAATGAATCGGCGTAAAAAGTTTGCTTTCCCTTGCAAACTTTGGAGTTGGCAAAGAGTCGAAGGCAGAGGTAATTTGGCAATCAACCTTCGAGGGATCGACACGAATGTCGGATTTTGAAACAACAAATCCTAGTAAGCGACCTGTTTCTATACAAAAAACACATTTGTGTGGATTCAACCTAATTCGATAATGCCTACATCTCATAAAGATGGCTCGTAAATGAGTGAGATGATCAGCTCTTCGTAAGGAATGAACAGGTAAATCATCGAAATAAGGCTGCAAAATGTGCTTGATGTCGTGAAATGCGTAAGACATAGCCCGTTGAAAAGTTGCTCTGGCGTTCTTCAACCCAAAAGGTAATTTTCAATAAGCAAAGGTCCCCCCATAGATAAATGAAAGCAGGGAGTATGTTAATTTGATTGTAACCGGAAAATCCGTCCATAAAGGAGAACATTTCACTGCCGGCACAATCATCAATTATTTGATCGATATAGGGAGTTGGATAATTGTCTTTAGGACAGGCTCGATTAATATCCCTATGATCGATACATATTCTTATCGTTCCTTTCTTTTTGTTAATAGGAACAATATTCGATACCCAATCCATTAAAGGAATTGGATATATGAAACCTGCTCGAAGTAATTTCTCAACTTCAGCGTTAATGGCAACAGTTTTTCTTGGGTGTATCTGACGCAAATGTTGCCGGACGGGTTTAGCATCCGGGTAACTTTTTATTTCATGGACAACAATTGATGGATCGATTCCTGGCATTTCTTCGTATGACCATGAAAACACTTCGCGAAATTCTTGAAATAGGGCTTTATAAGTTTGGTTTCCTTGTCCGTACAAGAAGCGCCTATATGAATGTTTTCAATAATTCCAGGTTTCATTGAAATGTCAATAGGAATCATTCGAGAAATATTTCCCAAATTCAACTCAGAATTAGGATGTTGCAATGGATTCTGTGGTTCCTTGACATAATCATTGGTAAAAATAAATGAGAAATCATTTTCAAAATGATCAAGCTCAAGTAAAAATGAAGATCGATGATGAAGATATTCCCATGGTAAATCATCAACAGATAAAAGTTCACGAATCTGCTCATCAGTGTGAACAAGTTTAGAAAAAGTTGTTGAATCTAAGGTTGAGATTGAAAGTGACTCCCCATGGACCACATTCATTGGATTAATTTCGGTTGAACTAGAGTCAGAAAATGACTGTACCTCCTGATATGCAACTTCAAAGGGACTCAGGGGCATGGCATCACCAAATGAGTCCACCTTGAAATCGGAAGGTACGATCCAGGGATCATCAGAAACAATAGTGTTTGACGAAATCATGTGAATGGTTGTAAAAGAAGGTGATACATTAGGAGGAGGAAAAGAAAAAGTTCCTAGTAAACCAGAATCTTAATCAATCCCACTCCAACATCCTTATAAGGGATAGCTGTTTTACAAACATGTTGAATACTCTCAGAAGAGGCTGGGTCAGATGAAAAGTAATTTAACTGATCTATTGTAACGATCTTTTCATTATGAGGGAATTTAATAAGTCGAAAGACCGATGAAACAACAGTAGTCATAGCATAAGACCAACTACGACCCAAAAGAAGGTTATAATCTAGAGGGGCATCAACCACCTCCACATCTAGATTAACAGTTTTGCCTTCTACCCCTATAGGTAAATCCTGTAGAATGCCAAAAGGATGAAACCCTCAGCCATCAAAAGCCTTTAAAATTGTCAGGGATTGATTGAGTGTAGGAGAACCAAGCGATCTCCAACACTGAATTGACATAATACAAGTTGAAGCTCCCTCATCAATCACAGTCCGAAAGCAAGGCTTGTTTTTGACTAACAATGGGATCTGGAAAGCCATTTGATGAGGTAAGCAAGGTGTACTATTTTATAAATCGAAGATTATAAGGTTGAAATCCTGAACATCAATAGCTCCTATAGCAGACAAAAGCAATTTACTCTATGCTGGACACGATTGCAGCACCTCCAAAGCCGACATTTCTGAAGGGTATATAGCTAAATCTTCAACAATGTTATAGTTCTGAGTAGCTCTCGCATGTGGATTGAAAGCTGACTTCTGAAGTATACCTTTAGCAGGTGGTTTGATTACTAAGTCTGGATTAGGTTTCTCGATCTGTAGCGGATCAGAACCAGGAGGAGTTGAAGTTGATGGGTTTGAACTAGAAGATTCTCATTCCTTACCACCAAGAGGATTCTTACTTCCATAATCTTGCAATCATGTCGCAATCCTGACATGGGACATCATCATAATTGGTTCTTCTAAATCATTTGAGGAAGAACCTATCATCTTACTATCTTGACTAGGAAAATGATCCTTCAAGACAACAGGCGTCTGAGAAACTTTGACGATTTTCGAAACCTCAGCTTGATGTGGACAATATCTTGTAAAGTGCTCCTCATCACAGATGAGACAAGGATAGCGAGGTTTACATTTCTCATCAGTAGATTCGGTTTTTTCAGGTTTCTCTTTTGCGTTTTGTTTATTTTTCTTCTTCACTTTCTTTTTACCGCCGGATTTAGATTTGGCCGCAGAAGATTCTACAACATGAATATCGGCAGGAACTTTAGCGGAAGCTTCTCCTATCGGGGAATCTGGTAAAGTTATAATAGGAGAAGAATTCTTCGCAGATTTCTTCTTACTCTTGGTATTAACTGTACCAATCATACCATCAGCGACATGAGATCCTGAAGGAGTTTCTGTTATTTGATTTTGTTTGGGAAGATCAAGGATTTTTTCGTGTAAAGTACCCAACTACGTATAAACTAAGTCAAGGTACTGAGCCTGAGCAATTACTTGCTCCTTAGTAACTACTCATGCCTTAGCTACATCCTCAGTGATTTTAGGTAATAATGATTTAACAAACTATTCTGCCAAAATTTGATCCGGGATAAAAACTTTCACTAAACACCGTCAACGTCACCATTCATGAATATGGTTTGAAATATATGTAGACGTTGACTATTTTAATGAAGTTAATAATTCCATGCCATTTTCATATCTGACAGGCAACTGAAAATGAGTTAAGAACGAAGTAGCTAACTGACTAAAATTATAAAAAGAGCCTCATGGCAACTTAATGTACCACTTAGCCGCGAGACCAATCAGAGTGCGTTGAAAAAGCCGTAAGCGAATTGAATCATCTACAATGGAATTTGATGCACAGCAGAGGTGATAAGTCATCACATGATTCGACAGATCCTCTCCTGGTTTACCCTCAAACTTCGGAATATCACTGGGCAACTTATTAGGCATTGGTGGCCAGTACAAAAGATAATAAATTGGATTGTTCGTAAGGCACGAAAAGTCAGGTAAATCCAAAGTTGCGATGAACAGTAATTGATGGTTAGGGTCTCAAAACCTTGGGTCACAAGGCCAGCGCCAGGAGGAGGATATCCAGGGTAACTTGGAATTGGATTTGCATTTGGAATATTATATCCTCCCAGAAAACCAAGATTAACTGGACCAAATTGGGGTTGTTGAGATTGAGGTTGTTGATATGTATACCTAGGGTACAGTTGATACTGATAAATTGGGCTTTGCACAGTAGGACCGTATTGATACTGTCCCTGGTACGGTTGATAAGTAATTTGAGGTTGACTTGTGACAACCATACTTGGACCAGGTTGTCCTACAAGCATCTGAACTGAAGTTTGAATTGTAGGTCCAGACTGGGGTAAAGAGGTCTGAGGAGTTGATACAGGAACAATAGAAACCGGAGCTGTCGATACTCCAAAAGTAGGTGGGGTAGATTGAACAGAAGCTGCAGTAGTTGCAGCAATCGATTAAGGCGGAGTTCGACGCGAACTAGGCCCAGATTGATGAGCTACACCAGGTTCAGAAGTTTGAATAATAGACTGGACAGGTTGCTGGGTTGAACCAGAAACCATGGGTTGTCCAGGTTGAGATGACAACTGCACGTTGGGTTGCAAAATTTGTTGAGTTTGAGATGGATCCCACACCATATTCATTCCGGGGTAAGGACGCATAATAGGTTAAGCATATTGAGGACCATAACCAGGTTGAGTGTAGGACTGATAATTGAAAGGTACATTTCCAGTTCCTTGAACAAATGGTTGACCAAAAGGTGGTTGGAAACCTTGAGATTGGTACTGACCTTGAGGTTGATAACCTTGAGGCACGTACTGAAACTGGGGTTGACCTTGAGGCATATATTGATCTGGGGTTGACCTTGAGGCATATATTGAGTCTGAGGTGGACGTTGAGGCATATATTGAGTCTGGGGTTGACCTTAAGGCCTGTACTATCCCTGAGGTATGTAATGTCCTTGAGGTTGCCCCCCAGGCGATATTTGACTGCCTTGAGGTTGCCCCCCAGGCGGTATTTGACTACCTTGAGGTTGCGGATTTGGAATAGCACTAGACAGCATAAGAATCTCTTCTACACTTAATGCTGGAGTTCTGTTATGACCAGTTGATACCCCATGTTCGATGCGCTGAGGAGATGCTCCTGAAAAAGTACTAGAAACTAACTGATACCCAGATGGAACAGAAGGACCGCCATATAAAAAAGTTTCTGGATTTTGGGAAAACATGGATGACCGATTTGACATATTCGAAGGAGGATAATAACCTTTGGGTGTTGGATGAAATGGAATATGAGGTGGTGAAGCAGCGAGACTCGGATTTTCTAAAAAATTTGTCAAAGATACGTACCAAGCGTCACTTCGAAAAGGACTGTAAAAGATAGATTCACGCTCCCTAAGTTCTAAAGTTGGTTTATTTTCAGGGAGAGATACACCTTCGTTCGGACTAATAAGCTCTTCGATGGAAATGAGTCCAGAAGGAAGATTTTGGGTAATAATACTTCCTACCCTGGGTGAACCAGGACCACTAGAAACTGGAGAAGCAAATCCTGAGGATGAAGTAGCGGCAGGTACGGTTTCAGTTTCATAAATTTCAGGTTCCTCAACTAATTCACTAGTAGAAGAAAAACTACCAGTGACTTCGGAAAATGAAATTGGTTCAGAAATATACTTTGTTGTTGGAACGTGATAATCGGGGTGAATAATTAAAGATGATTCTCCGGCCTTTGGTGACCCAACTCTACTTTCACTAGGTGTGACAAGAGCTCTTAGTCCTTCAAGCTTACTTGGTGTATATTCGAGAGGCTACCCCCGAAGTCTACAGGATTGCCTCGGTAATTCAGCCACGATTAATTAATTAATTACTTCACACGAAAACAAAGAAAATCTCAGGAAAATCACCTAAAGTCTCTAAAGAACCAAACAATTGAATCACACACCTAACAATGTAGGAGTTCAAACCACACACAAACAATATTTTTCCGTACTGAAAACACTAGTTGGTGATGAAATCCAACCTCGCAGAATTCAATACAGAATGGCGGTTGGAATAGTTACCCTGACAACCTACTTAATGAAACAGACTGGCACAAGTTTCTCCACAACGCCGTCTTGAGTGAAGATAACCGCCCAGAGAGTCCAAGTGAGTCTAGTCGATGTCTACTCCAGGTACAATGGGATCTTCCCTCCACCGTCACCTTAGGAAAGAATCCTATAGATTATGGCCACTAAGGTTACCAACAGAGACAAATATACTTGGGGGAACATTCTATGATCCGATACACACGCAAGGGTAGAGTAACAAAGCTCAATCCCCTTGAAGGCTCCTTGACATAATCCAAGTTTTACCAACAAGTGACCCCAGGCTCCTCGACAATGGTCAATCCAAGGTTTACCGTTTTTAATACGTAAATATCTGCTATCATTCCCAGTGAGGAAGGATTGATTATCTCACTGGTTCAAATATGATCTCGTGCTTCTCCTTTAAGAGGAGCTTTCCCAGAGAATAGATGAAACAATTGGATTTATTTCCTACCGCAAGATTGACTATTTGTTTGTTTTAACTATTTTGGAGAGTTAATTACTCCCTACTCCAAAATACTAGCCTAAGCTATGTTGGTGAATAAGAGCCCTAGAAACAAAAAGATTTCTAGATGAATTTTAATTAAGCGTTAATTTTATTGGTTGTTTCTTAAGTAAAAAGGTATGGAGATGAAACTTTGTGGTGTGAATACTCGACTCCAAAAACACTAAAAATGCACCTAAGATGATAAACAATTCTTTTCCTTTTCAATGAATTTCTAGCTAAAGGAAGGGTTGAGAATGCAATTTCTTGAAAACAAAACTTTCCTTCAACATATAAACAAAAAGAAAAACTTTTTGTCTTTTTCAATACACTCAAATGAAGCTACTAATTATTCTCACGAAATAAATCCCTCTTCGTTTCAACATTCAAAACTAAAGAAGAGAATTTTTCAAAAGAGAAACTAGAATTTCTAGAAAACACACTCAAAAATATGAAAAATCTAATCTTGAGATCTAACTTCTAAAAACTAATTAAAATAAAAGCTTCAAATGTTTTTTGAGGATGTTTTCACTTAGTTATTCAACAAACTAAGGATTAATTCTTTCAGCAAGACAAATCAACCAAAAACACCCAGCTATGTTTTTTATAAAAAATGAAATTCACAACTTATGACCAAGTTCATTCAAAGTTTTGCAAAGAGAAACAAAATCTATTTCTCACCAAAGGAAGATCTCACAAACCAGCTAGACTTATCAAGAAGACAAAAGATTCCAGGGTGATCCAAGGTCTCTTAGGCTTCTAAGCTTCAAGTCACTACAAAGACTGAGTGAAGACCAAACCAAGCATGCAAAAACTTCTAGAAATTCATTCAAAACACAACACCAAAGGAACTTACTTATGAGAGACTTTTGACAGGATATATGCAGATCTGGGCAAAGGATAAAAGTAACAAAAAGAGCCTAAACTAAACTGGATGAAAATATTTTAAGATTTTCAAAAATTTTGACAGGGTCCGTAGGCCCCTAGTGAAACTGGGTGCGGTACTGCTCTGTGCAGTAAAGTAATAGTGCGGATAGGTTCGCACTGTAACTCAAACAGAACGTGCGGTCCTCGTAAAAAATTCTAAAAACTAAAAAATCAATCCAGGACTGACAAACTACCCAATCCCACACACATCAAGCAAAAACCAGAAACAAAAATCAAGTTTCTCAAATCAAAGATAAAGGAAAATTAAACAATCAAATCCTGTCCCCAGTGGAGTCGCCAATTTGTTAAGCGGATAAATCATTCTTGCGGACAAGACCGATCTCCCTAGTATCAATTAATATCTAGTAACAAATAGGACAATAAAATCTACTTTTCTCTAAACATATTACGATTCATTAATAAAAAAATAAGAGGTGTTTTAGACTCTACCTTAAGTCCAACGCTAGTTTGTGGCAGCCTTGCTCCAACAACGTCAAATAGTTTCCTTTTAATAACCTACAAACACAAACAAGCACACATGAAAGAAAACCTGCATAGCTAATATAATAAATCATGTTCATCATAGTGATCAAGGAGTCTATGAAATAAACCATTAAACATAGTTCATTGAGAAAAATAAACTTGATTGTATTAACTTTGACAAAGAAGGACTTTACAACCTTGGTGCCTTGATGTTGTACAAGTTCTTCCCAGGGTCCAAGCAGAAATATCCTCTACTTTGACAATCAAAAGGTATGTAATCTCTCCTCTCAAAAGCTCAATTAGGAAGACTAAGTTCCAGCAGCATTTACCCTAAAAAATATTCAGCTTTCAACCTCCCAAGTAACCAGCCCAAAGCTTCATTTTATAGTGCAAGGGAAGGAGGTTACAGGTCCACCATTGAAGGGATAGAGTCCTTCTTCAAGGGGATAAGCTCCTCACATCAAGGGGTTAGCTTCTTAAGGAATGGGATGCATGAACCCTCAAGGAGCGAACTTGTGAGCGCAAGATTCCCTCTAGAAGCTTCCAGAATTGACTCAAAGTGAGTTTTTTAAGAATAAACTTGCGCCTTTTTAACTTTTACAGGGGTTCACACCCATAAACGCAGATACAGAGCGGTCAGGTGCACAGGGAACATGACCAATGGCTGTGGTACCGTAGGTAATGGTAAGAGAAAGTGCGAAACCAGAGTTTTAGAGATTTTTAAGGACTTTCTCTCATTTTCAAACCTTGATATGAAGAGCTGAGGTTTAAGACTTGCAAAGGAGGTATGTATGAGTGGTGATAGACTCATATTGATTGCAGAAATTCAAAGTGACAATTTTTGTGCAACACCAAGAAATTAGGGCTTGCAATTCTTGTGAGTTCCACTAGATGGATCAACTCTTGATAGATATATTTAAGGTATTCCACTTTTAGCATTTAGGCCTCATCCTTTCTCAGCTAATGGTGTGCAAGGGGAATATCCAATGGAAAGTGTAATAATTGAAAATTCTAAGTAAGATATTGTGTGGAACTGAGAGAGTCAAGGATTCCTCAATCCCAAACTCCTCCATCATCCTCATTATAGTGATTACAGTTCCACAATATGTCTCACAATAAATGTGATTCCATATGAGCACCTTAATTCAAAAGGAGGAATTCAACAACCAAAATATTACAATGAGATCACAACTTTTTATCATTATTTGTTGATCACGTAAAACAACACAACACTTCAATATTCTCACATGATCATCATGCCTCGGAGGACAAGACCATAATCAATTAGTTGACCAATGACTTCTGCACTTTTCTAGAACATATATCTAGTCAACGTACCTATTCGATGGTTGTCTAGTTGAACTTAGCATTATGAAAAAATCGAGATAAAGTCAACTTCACCAATATATTTAAAAAATTGCTACCAATACCCTCCAATCTACTTTTACATATGAACACCACCATCATTGTAATTTGAAGAATTCATACAAACTTACATAAATTCTATCTGAAAAAAATAACATGTAACTTTTCTGGTCATCATTTTTGCTACGATGGTGCCAATCTTTAATATTTATTGAAAAATCAAGTTATAACTAGAATCAAGTTATAACACCACTAGTTATACTTACAAACAGAAGGAATCATGAAATCATGAAATCCATACTACAACGTCTCCTAATTATTTCAAGGTTAATGCTAAAATAGAAACAAGAGGACCTCATTTACAAAATACCTTTGTTCAAATTTAGCACATAATACCAAGTCAACTAGTAACATATGAACTCGACCTTCCTATTAGTCTTGCTCGAAGTGGACCCGCAATTCAATTGGCACATCCAAATATTTATTTTTTCCTTATGATTACTTAAGAAAAGAGAAACATCCATGAAATTTCATACAATATTGATATTATTGAACAATATTTTATGGATCATCTTTTGCAAGTTTCTATTTAGCAGCGTTATCTTCTACAACAACTTCATGAGAGGAGGTTTATATTCATTTAATATCATAGATAAGCATTGAAAAATATTTCACACATAGCATTCATGAGTATATACCATTAATTTTTATCTAACAAAATTTTCTTGGCCAACATCCCGTTGAACAAATATTCACTTGTAGACTAATCATTTTTTTTTCTTCATGCATGTTCATTCACTTTTCTTCTTGTAGGTTCACACCATCTTAATTTTAATATTTCTATAGTCCCAAACCCAAGTACCAATGGAAATAGAATCATTGTTGAAGGAGGCACCTTCAACTGCAGCCAGAAGGGAGTACATCATGAGAACATAGAAAGAACATACATAATACACACAAAAGTACATAATTAGAGAAGGATATCCAACCAAGTTTATTTTAGTATTAATGTGTATTTATACATAAGAGATGTGGTTGGAGTAGTTGTAAGTACACCAACCAATCATTCACTTTACCTCATAGATTTAGCCTTTGTTACTCACAATTAATTATTGTGTATAATGACTTACATAGGCCTAAGAGGCCCATAAAACATGGACCCATATTTTTCTGAATAACAAGGGATTATGTTCATTGTGTAGTCTACAAATCATAGCAACGACAGTTGTAGGGGAAATTTTCATATCACTTCTCTTTTACCATTTAGGATAGCGTGGTTTTCAACATTAGAGTGTTTGAGAGTCCAATGTACCAAATCAATGTATTGTGTCAAAGCAGGCCTTACTACAATCTTGTGAAGTATTGACCTTTGGAGATCAATATAATTGTCCTCATCTTCATGATATTCATCATGGAAGTCTCCTTGCTCGATGTATTTAAACATTTGACCCAAACTCATGGACTTTCTCCTAATCTTTTAATAAGTGTTAAAAAAGAGAATTGAATTTGGATTATTATATTCATCCTCCAAAGGATGAACTGCCTTTGGTTGCTTTTCGGTTTTCTGAAGAGGCATTTTAGAATCTGCAACAAAATTTAATACTTACATTAGATTAAAATTATTATAACAAATAAATAACTAACAATTGACTATTGAATGCATATTCCTTTCTCTAATGGAAATGCTTTAAGGCTTAATTGAGTATAAATGAAGAGTTATGGTGCCTGAAATATTGGTAACTAGAGGTCAGGAGGTATGAAAACTATGTACGGTTTTCTAAACATTAGTTGAGGTATGAATAGTGTAATTGTTATGGACCTTCATATTGGATGACTTTGAATGATATTTAATTCCCTGTCTATGCCATCATAAGGAGCATATGGCATTTTTATTTTGAGATTCAATTATAACTTAAAGAGCGTGGCTAATTCATTTAACGATGATCCTCAATTAGAACTAGTTTTAAGTCATATGGTGTTGAGAAATGGCAACAAGAAATTTCAGTTTAACTTGTCCTTGAATTAAATTGTGAATTAAAATCGAATTCTATTCTCATTGCAACTTGTAAATAGTTAATTAAGTTTAATTGACTTAATTAACTTAGGAATTTCAAGTTGGAAGTCTTTATGTAGTCATGTATGTGTGATCCCTAAATTTTAGGGGTCCATGATAAGTTTATTTGAGTTGAAATTAGATATCTCGGTTTGACTGAGTTATGGCCAGTTAAACTAGTTCTAAATGTTGGATGAACTAGTAGAGGTCTAGTAGTGAGTTGGTGCATTGGCACATCCTTAGTGCTACTCCAACTAACTAGAGAATCACTCAAGAGAAACTCATGCATGTAAGTTCAGAGAAAGACCCAATTGAGTCTAGAGTGCACGGACAATGTACTATCGATTGTATGATTTTTTGAGTTGTACAGATCATGCATGCAATCAATTATGGACCTAAGTTTGGATTGCGCAGTTTTGGAAGAATGATTTCCCAATTAAATATGGGTTGATCCTCTTAGGAATTGCGAAAGGAAATAGGGGCTTGGTAGACAACATATTTGGCTAAATATTGGCTAGAGAGGGCTTGTGAGGCAGAGAGTTGATCATACTCGTGCAAGGATTGTTCGAGTGAGAACAAGCATTGAATTTTCTTCTTAGATTTTTGATTAATGCAATATAGATAGTCAGGGTTTTGAGCTATTTCTTTCCCCAGATAAATAATGTGTGATGTGAAATTGATATTATTCCTCTTACTGATTATTGTTTTCATCGATAATTATTGGTTTCTGTTGTTAAGAGTAGAGTAGATTCTTGCCTTGTGTTTTAGAAAATTACATGAGTTTTGAATCTACATAAAAATATACATGGTATCGGAGCTAAAGACAATATACTAGAGGAGATTTTGAGTTTGGGATTACAGGTGAAATTCGATTTTTCAATTCATACTTCAGGATCGACAAACAGATTTCTATAGTTTGAGACTCGAGTATGCCTTTGAAGGCAGGTCAAATTACATAGCCTAGAAGGACAAGATGGAGGTAGTGCTGGAGGACAATGGCATCAAAGAATTCATTGATCAATACATTCCTAAGCCACCAACATCAGATTCTAATGATCTGGTCAAATGGAAGAAGTGTGTGGCAAAGGTGAGGCAGATTATCCTTGAGGGAGTTAGAGACCACATTGTTTCGAGTCTCTATGGAAGGGAAACTTTGTATGCTATGTGGAAAGCATTGATGGACCTGTTTTAGAATAGTAGTGACCATAGGAAGTTGGCACTAAAGGACAAACTCAGAAAGATCAAGATGGATAAGGGTGAATCGATTCCAAAATACTTGACCAAGTTCACTCACAGTCATGATGAGCTTGGAAGTGTTGGAATAATTGTTGCCTAGGATGATATGGTAGCCTAGATCTTCTAGGGCTCCCCAAGAGTTAGCATAGTTATCAGTACTATATTGATGGGAGGGTGAAGCTTCTAGATTGGGAAATACTGTGGTCAGATTTGGTACAGGACAAGATTCAAAGGAGAACCAAGGACGAATCCTCATCAAAGGCTGATGATAAGGAAAATTGTGCCATAGCAAGTAAGGCAAAGAAATGGAAAGGGAAGACACCCATTACAAATCGTATTCTTGTCATGGAGGCAAGAGGAAGGACATGTTGAAATTCAAGTGCTTTCATTATCACGAGATGGGAAATATTGCTACAAATTGTTTGCTCAAGAAGTCCAAGAGGAATTCTTGAGGAGGAGGAGGGGGTAAGGCTCTTGCCTCTCAATTAAAATTGGACTTTACCCTCATTACATGCATGGTATCATCAATGATGGGTAGTGTATGGTACCTAGAAAGTGGAGCTTCATTCTACATGACTAGCAACAAGGATCTCTTCAGTGACCTAGAAGAGAAGGATCTCTAGATGCATATCGAGATGGGTGATGATGGAAGGTATAGTGATATTGGATTGGGCATGGTTACCTTTCAAAGAGGGTCGGGTGCTCCTCTAACCTTGAAAGATGTTATGTATTTTCTCTGGTTGAAGAAGAACTCAGTATCCATTTCCATGCTAGAGGATAGAGGCTATGATGTGAACTTTAGTAAGGGAAAGGCATTCCTTCGCCACATAGCCACAAGACAGGTAAAGAGGATAGGGATTCAGGTGAAGCATTTCTACAAGTTAGAGGTAGAATATTGTGCTGCCTTGAGCATGAAAGCAGAGATGGTACAAAGCTGAGACATAGGTGAGTTGTGGCATAGGTGGTTGGGTCACTTGCATCATGGGACTTTGAAAATCATGCAGTAAATTTATTTCGGTCTTCCCAAAGGTACATTAGAGTATGTTGACACATGCCAAGGGTGTACTTTGGGAAAATTCACCAAAGCTTCCTTTCATGATAGAGACAGTCGAGCATAATTGATTCTAGAGTGAGTCCATTCAGATGTGTGTGGACCATTCTTGACAACATCCACAGGAAAACAAAAGTATTATGTTATATTCGTTGATGACTTTTCTCGTAAATGTTGGATCTTTTTCACATAGAAGAAAGATCAAATTTTCACAAAGTTTTGTGAATATAAAGCATTATTCAAGAAAGAGTCTGGAAAGAAGGCTAAATATTTGAGGAGTGATAACGGTTGTGAGTATTTCTCAAATGAGTTTAAGAACTTTTGTTTGGAAGAAGGGATTAAACGGGAGTTGACGACACCCAATAACCCATAACAGAATGGGGTGGCCAAAAGGAAGAATAGAAGCATTGTAGGGGAAGCATGGGTTATGTTTCATGATCAAGGCCTACCACTACACTTGTGGGCTGAGGCATAAAACAGAGTTTTTTATTTGCATAACAGAAGTCTGCATCGGATTCTTGGGATGAGTACACTAGAGGAGGCTTTCTCAGGGAAGAGACTAGATGTTGGTCACCTCAGGATTTTTGGGTCATCGGTATATTTCCATGTGACCAAAGATGCATGGAAGAAGCTTGAGCCAATGCAAAGCTGGGGATATTTGTGGGGTACACTAATACACCTCACAACTATCGAGTATATCTATCAAGCAACAGGATAATAGTGGTTCGTAGGGATGTCAAATTTGATGAGGATAAGGCCATGCGATGTTCCCTTGAGAGGGAGCTTCAACTACATGTGGTTGAGGAGATTTTAGCTCCTAAGGTTGAGGAGCCTTAGATTGATGTGGAGCAGCCACATGCAAAGGATCCGGGAATGGAGACATCCACTCAAGCAGAGTGTTCTAGAGATGGGAGAAAGTGCACCAAAGAGGCCGACAGGTCATTGTAGGATGCTAGAGAGAAAGTGGGAGCACCCACATCATGACGTAGGTAGAGGAGGTCACCTAAGAGATGAAATGGATACATGCTCTTATTAGCATATGTGTTAAGACAAAGCCATCTTACTTTGAGGAGGTAGTGCAACAACCTGTTTAGGTTGATGCCATGGTGGAGGAGTATGACTCCATTGTTTGTAACAGTATTTTGGATGTGGTCCCAATACCAAAAGACAAGTCTGTGGTGAGCTCCCGGTGGCTTTACAAGGTAAAGAAAGCTACGGATGGTAGTGTGGAGAAGCATAAGGCCAAGTTTATGGCCTGAGACTTTTCTCAAGTAGAGGGGATTAACTATGATGATACCTTTGATCTTGTTGCAAGGTACTCACTGTTCATATTCATATTAGCACTATCAATGCATATAGGTTTGAATATATATTAGATGGATGTAAATACTGCCTTCCTTAATGGCAATATTGAGGAAGAGGTGTATATTGAGCAACCTAAAGGTTTTGAGACCTTTGACTTTGATTCGCATGTGTGTCGACTCAAGCGAGCGCTGTATGGGCTGAAGTAATCACCCCTCTCTTGGCACACTAGGATCGATTGCTACTTCACCAGTTTGGGCTTCACCAAAAGTGAAGCAGATGAGAACTTGTACCACATTGTGATGGAAGGTAAATTGTTGATCATTGTTTTGTATGTCGACGATTTGATTTTGACAGGTGATAATAAGTGATCAGGTCTTGCAAGGAGGATCTTGCAAGACAGTTCGAAATGAAGGACTTGGGGCTCATGCACTACCTTCTGGGCATGGAAATATGGTAAGGTGACCGGGAAATTTTTTTGTCTCTCAGGGAAAGTATGCCAACAAGATACTGAAAAGGTTCTGCATGGAGAGTAGTAAAACCATGGAGACTCCTCTAGCAGGTAACTAGAGGAAGGAAGATGCTACTTCAGGGAAAGTAGTGGAAGCTACCATTTACAGGCAGCTTGTGGGTTTATTCATGTATTTGGTGAACACATGATCGAACATGTGTTGTGTAGTTAACCAGCTTAGTCAGGCGATTGTTAGGCCGATCAAGTTGTATTGGAAGGGGGCCAAGCATGTGTTGACATACCTTAAAGGCACTACTCAGTATGGATTGTAATGCAAACAAAAAGAGGGAGTGAAGCTTCAAGGCTTCACCAATGCAGAATGGGCATGGAGTCCATGCGACCGAAAGAGCACATCAGGAGGGATCTTCAATATTGGGTCAGTAGTTTTTTCTTGGTACAACAGGAAACAAAGATTGGTTGCACTAAGTTCGACAGAGGCAACGTACATGGTTGCAATTCAAGCAACATGTGACACCATCTGGATGAGGAAGATTCTGGTTGGTTTGTTTAGTCAGCAGATGGATCCAATTGTGATTTACTATCATAATCAGAGTTGTATCAAACTCTCTAAAAATCTAGTTTTTCATGATCGATCCAAGCATATTGATATCCAATATCATAATCTTCACGACTGTGTATTAAGGCGGACTAAATTGTTGGAGTACATTCCCACAGAGGAGCAAGATGCTGAAATTTTGAAAAAGGCATTGTCAAGATGTAAATTCAAGTTTCACATAGACACAATCAGGGTAGATGATAATCCCTTTCTTGTTGAGAGTGAGTGTTTAGAAATGGCAACAAGAAATTCTAGTTTAATTTGTCCTTGAATTAAATTGTGAATTATAATCGAATTCTATTCTCATAGAACCTTGTAAATAGTTGATTAAGTTTAACTGACCTAATTAGCTTAGGAATTTCGAGTTGGAAGTCATTTTGTAGTCATGTATATGTGATCCCTAAATTTTAGGGGTCCAGGATGAGTTTATTTGAGTTGTAATTAGATAACTCACTTTGATTGAGTTATGGTCAATTAAACTAGTTCTAACTATTGAAGGAACTAGTAGAGGTCTAGTAGTGAGTTGGTGCACTAGTGCATCCTCAGTGCTACTCCAGCTAACTGGAGATTCACTGATGAGAAACTCATGCATGTCAGTTCAAAGAAATATCCAGTTGATTCTAGAGCGTAGGGAAAATGTACTATCAGTTGTATGATTTTCCGAGTTGTACAGATCATGCATGCAATAAGTTATGGACTTAAGTTTGGATTTCTAGTGAGAACAAACATTGTATTTTCTTCTTGGATTTCTTATTAATGAAATATAGATAGTCAGGGTTTTGAGCAACTTCTTTCCCTAGAGAAATAGCGTGTTATGTGTGATTTATATTCTTCCTCTTGCTGTTTATTGTTTTCATTGATCATTATTGGTTTTTGTTGTTAAGAGTAGAGTAGAGAGTAGATTCTTGTCTCGTGTTTTAGAAAATTACATGAGTTGTTAAATCTACAGAAAAAACTACATATGGAGCTTATACTTAATCCACTTCTTAATTAGTGTTAAATTCATTTTTAATACCTTGCTTAATGATTAATTTCATCCTTTAGTAATATTGGGTATCGACATATTGGAGTTTTTCAATGATATACCACTATGAAGTAACTCGATATGTTGATATCTGATATTTTCATATTAGAATTTTCTCTAGGCGATTTCAAATCACGTTACATGGCAATACCACCTAAGAGACACATGTCATGTTGGAAATTCCAAATTAGCTTATAGAAATGTAGGAGCCAAATGACATGTGTCATCTGCCATGTCATCACAAAGCCATGTGACAATGTGTGGTTGGGTGTCTGAAAATGAGGTGGTATGGTGACGTGGAATATCATATATTATAGGTTTGTTGAAGTTCAATAGTTTCATTGATATGTTGATAGATAATATTTGAATATCTAGCATAATCTATATCAATCTCATGGCTATATTTGATAAAAGCGTTAGAGGTTTACACATATAGTTGTTGATACTACAATATTGATTGTTCTAAATAGTTATCAGTTGATGGGAAAAAAATTGTTACTTGTCATTTGATTTTCCATTGCACTAGGGTATCATCACATCGAATAATGTAGTGAAGGATCTAATAGCTGATATGTTGATATTTGAAATTTTATGAATAAAGACATAAAAAGGGGGAAAAACATGTTCAATGGAAACAAAATTAAAAGGAGGTAGGGCATAAGAACATCAAACATAGCTAAATTTTAGAAAAATCCAATAATTTCCTATTTCACTAAATAGAAAGGAAAAATATTTTTCATTTGAGATTTAGATAATTTAAAATATAATAAGAGGGATCAAACAAATTCCATAGCAAAATTTGACTTCAAAGAGGAAGACAAATGAAAATCAAACAAATCCATACAATAATTCACCAAAGTGAAATTTTAGCAACAACAACACTAAAAAAATATAAAAAATTTAACGGGGGTTTATTGCTACATCAACAAATGGTGACACACGAGAAGAAACAATTGTCTTTGTCAATATATATATGGGCACTATAATATTAATTAAATATAAGTGAAATATGATAGTGTAAAATATTATAAGTAATTATGAAAATACTTTTAATACGTGATTACATAAAAATTTAATTTTTTCATTTTCGTATTCATAACCTAAAATACCATTTTTCATGAGAGGAAAATATATGGATTTATTTTAATAATTTTAATTCAGATAAATATTTCGAAACTAGTTATTAATAACTCAGAAGGCTAAAGATTTTATAACAAATGATTTATTGCAATTAGTTCAAGTCATCTTTCAATTTACTTGGTATTGCTTCTTTTCCAAAAAGCGTCGATAACCCCAAGGAAGTTGGTTTGGTATCATGTGAGTATTGACCCATTTCTAGTGAGCATTGACATAGCCAAAACATGTTTACATAAAATACCCTCACTTTATTTTAAGTACTTTTAAACTCTTAGCATTTTAAAATTCATCATTTTGGTTAGTAATATTTAATTGCATGCAATTAGGTGTATAGGAGGGAGCGTGATATGAACGTTATTTTGATGTAACACCTTATAAGCGTGCATAAAAACTTAGCCCTTCTTCATTCATTTATTCCCAATTTCTAATATTTGTGATTATATTTTAATGTGAAATGGACATACTCCAATGGAAAACACTACCTTAAGAACATTCCATAATCATGAAGATTGTGAAACAATAAATCATATATATAAGGTTACTCATTCTTTCATTTTATAGATTCCAAAAATCTTAAATAGTTGAAAACCTATAATAGTGGTTTATGATAGAAATAGAAATCTAGAGTGTGGAAACCAAGGTTGAACATATACAAAAAGTTTTATACTTACTGAGAAAAAGAAACATATATAGAAAGGTAAACTTAAAGATAGAGATATAGACAGTAAATTAATAAACATTGAAAACACAATTTCACTTATAGGTTTATAAATTTACACATTTAAAATTTCTTATTTCATTCATCTGAAAAGTACTTTTTAAGAATTTGGTCATTCACAAGGATAATTTACTTCTCTCTCTAACGATTGTAAAATGTAAGCTTAAGGGCTGTTTTTTTGTCTATATGAAAATGGTCCTAGCCAAAGTCTTTGAAACTTAGTATGTTTTCCTTTATCTTCATGAGTTTTGTTCTAACATCAATTTCAAATTTTTTATTTCCAATTGAATGCCTATCAAACCATGTTTTAATGACTTTTTGATCCTTTGTGAATGTCCTTTTGGCTCGTCCTCCTTTTTATTCCAATTTTAAGGCTTCTTCTATTCATTCTTGGATTCTGGGACATGGTTCATCCCTAATTGATTGTGTTAGTTCTAGTGATGGTAAAGCTACATTACTAGGAAATATAAATTCCTTTTCATAAACAAGGAAGTAGGGGGGTTTTCCTATTGTAGCATTGCTAGTAATTCTATCAAACCATAATGTGTAAGTAAGAGATTTGTGCCAAATTTTCTGGGTTTCATTCATGGTTTTCTTTATGATTCTAAGAAGGTTCTTATTAGTGGATTCTTCTAAGCCATTATCATGAGGGTAATAGTTAGTATAATACTTTATTTTATTCCATTCTCAATAGCAAACTTAATTATTTCAACAAAGGAAAAATAAGATGCATTGTAAAAAACTAAATTAATAGGAATTCCAAACTTGGTAATGATAAACTACACAATAAAATATATTACCTGATCTTGGTTAACAATTTTAAGGGGAATGCATTTTCTCCATTGTGTGAAATAATCAGTTTTTATAAGGATGTAATTGTGTTGTTTTGAGGAATTAGGAGTAATTTTACCAATTATATCGAGTCCCCATTGTTCAAATGTTCTTTTGACCATTACTTGTAAAGAAGCATTGGTTTTTTCTCACATCCTATTGATGTTCAGAAAACCTTGCATTTTTTGGCATAAATATGTGCATCTATAAACAAGGTATGCTAATAATACGTTTCATGCAAAATTTTGTGAGTTGTGGTATCTCCTCGAAAATGTCCACCTGAAAGTCCATCACGTAATTTAGATAACACCATATCAACATCTTATTTGTCTAGATACCTAAGCAAAATAGATTCATATTTTTTTCTTGAATAACACTCCATTTATTAATCGATATTAAGAAAAT
Organism: Pinus taeda; assembly: GCA_000404065.3. Classification (NCBI taxonomy): domain Eukaryota; kingdom Viridiplantae; phylum Streptophyta; class Pinopsida; order Pinales; family Pinaceae; genus Pinus; species Pinus taeda. Next base: position 56,176 of record APFE030501555.1, read on the forward strand.
TTTAATCTAAAGGCTATCCTCTTTCTAGGTTCTAAATGTAAAGGAACAAAATCATAAAATAGGAAATACTTGATATTTAGGTACCAAGAGTCGATTGAACTAGATGTAAGATATATTTCATTAATTTATATTTCTAATTGATCTTCGTTTTGTGACTTATTTATGACTATGAATCAATTGATTCAATGACCAAGTTGCATAACCCTTTACCTAAAATACTTTTTTGATAGTTTGATCTCTAGGTTGTATTTTTGGATAATCTCTAGGTTGTATTTTTAGATATTATTTATGCAGTTAGCTCATTTTTCTCCTAAATAATTCTAAATAAGAAAGTTACATTAAAGGATAAGGAACAATCACCTTATTATGTGGTTTCAAAAGGAAATTCCTAAACTTATTTATTTCTTTGAAGACGGGATATGCATGTTTTTCAACATCAAAATTGTAACACCCTCCTCCCACTTTTACCCAATTTAACTAGTCCATTGGGGTAAACATGTGATGAGAGGCTATTATGATTAGATTCAACTCCACAAGTATATTTAACTAAGTGGAACTGCCAAAACATAACTAATCTGACCTTCTTATCATGTTACAGAACCTTCAGGAGCCAACCAACTCTTCCAAGTGACCAACCTCGAAGTTAACTTGACATTTTACTGACCTAGAGCCTCAGCCACTCCCATGCATTTGACTGGGACCCTCTAGTCACTCCCACAACTAGGGCATGCCAACAATTGGGGAATTTGTCAGCGAGTTCAAAGCCAACAAGCCTGGATTTTGTGTCACTTTTTAAGGGCTAGGTATCAGGTCACTGCCCAGAACTTCAGGAAACTTCTAGAAATGAAAAATAACATCAAAAGAATGATACTAATGAAAATACTTGGTCAGTGACTTGACTGGACTCCTACTAGCCATGACGGGATTTTCGTCAAACATGTCCCAAATATGCATTCTACAGGTCATAACAATAGATCTGGGCATAGGGGTCGCATACTTATCTGAGAATCACTAAGAAGCATTGATGCCTTATCACATTAGATACATTATCATCTATCAGGTCATATATTAATTGTTCATTCATTTATGAATCAAAGCATGATGTTAGCCATACATTATCATTGTCATAAAACATACTCATAACCAACATATAAACAACAGAAATAACAAGGATACAACAACCATAAAATCCACATATAAACAAGTACATTAACACATGAAATACCAAGGAGAAGTAATTCTTATTAATGAGTGCATAAGCCAACTAGCTATGGGACTTCCACAAACCACCCGAACATAGATTGGTTGAACCAAATCTTTCGTTCATCCAATCACCCTTATGCCATATTCCAACCATGAATGTGGGACTCATAACCAGAAATCAACTAGGGCTTCTCGAGGCTAAACCACCTCACCCTCATCAGTAGAACCAGGATTTACCGCAATCCCCATTAGATTGCTAGGCCCTAAACAAGAATGGATGCCACTGGATTTCTCCACCTACACCATGAGGAATTTTCTTATCTCCCAGTCTCTAGGATTCACCGTACATCCTGCCATACAATGGTCGAGGATCCCTAGGCCTAATCAAGATTCCACCCTTTAGGCTTTACCATATATCCTACCATTCACCGGCCTTGGATTCCTAGGCCTGATTGAGAGCACCCACCTCTAGGATGTACCATATATCTCTTCATTCGTCGATCGAGGATTCATATGCCCACTAAAGTAACACAAAAATGGCTTTATCGTAAACCAGAGTCTGGTTCAGAGTTTACTAGGCCAAGGCTTTACCACAATCCACAGTTTGATTCAGATATCCCTAGGCCATGTGTTCTTTCTTTCAAATACCATCTCAATCAATTTTGAATCCATAAGGAAATCCATCTCAACCAAAACTTGAGAACCCCATCACACCCTGGCTATCTGGAAATGGCATGGCAAGGCTAAAAAACACTACCACACCAGTCAAAACCCATGCCCATGACAACAAGAGAACCAATAACAAATTCATAACCATGCATACCAAAACTAGCAAGGAAATCGCACATGCAAATCGATACCTTCAGGTAATCCCACTATAGTTGCGTGTTCCTACTCTTCCTTGCTCGATCTTTGCTTCCTCTTTCCTTCTTTACTTTCCTTGGTCTAATGCTAGAGTGATCCAAGAAAAATCTAAGTATCCAAGGGTGTGAGAGAGAATAAAGAGAGAGCTCCAAAATTCAATTGAGAAAAGGTTACCAATGGATCCTCAAAAGCCGTTTTATCAATGAGGCCTCTATTTTCTTCAATTTTCCTTCAATTTCCTCCTCACATGCAACCTATGACCTTTCACCTTCATTTTCTCCTAATTTCCATTATTTTCATGAATAAATGCCAAATAATGCATCTTTTCCTTTTCCATTTCCTTTGCCTTTACCTTTGCCAATTTCCTTTAGCCATAATAAAGACCCACTAGGATGTTTTTCCCACCATTCAACTTGGAATACGTGTCCCGTAACTGTGGTCTTATATTTGTTTACATGGATTTTTAACCAAGGTTGTTACAGAACCCTCCCCCTTGAGCCCTTGAGGGAACATCGTCCTCGATGTTCAATGACACCTATAACTAGCAAAATTGTTGAAAACCAAAACATACTACCTATGAGATTTATAACTTACCTCATTGTAGTATTTACAATGACCACTACTAAAAAACATGACAACATACTGCTTACAAGAGCTTTATAACAGAACTAGTTATGGAATTTACAATAACAACCACATATATTTATGCACATTTTCTTCAAACAACAAATAACCATATTGTTTATGGAGCTTTATAAATCCAACTCGATATAGTATTTACAATAATATACACATATGTACAATTGATCAACCAACAAATAAAAGGATACAATGCCTTTGTCTATCGGCGAGGGAATCTAGAGGTTACCTCCACTCTCAAAAGTAGTATTGGGATTCACCTCATTCCTAGGAAGTCTAGAATCCACTACCAAATTCAAAATTGCATTCAATGTCCAGCGCTACATTCCTACCCCACTTGTCCTCTTAGTGAACAATTAATGACTCATTGTTCTAGGGAACACTCCCAATGTGCATCTGATTCCATCTAGAAATGCTAATGACCAAATAAATCTATTCCATGGCCTTCCCTTCTCTACTAAACATTCACTCGGGAATTTCAGTCACCCCCTTCCATGTAGTCACTCACCTTCCAAGTTCCTTGACATCCCCTATCTTGGGCGATCCATCCCTTGGATTACTTGCATCAAAAGTTCAACAACCAAGGCATATACTTGCCTAAAAACCATCATACCATTCATAGCATGCTTAGAGAAATCAATTGACACTATTGGGTATCAGTGTCCCACAATGGCCCTGCTCTTGAAGTGCTTTGCCAACATATTGTTGCTTGTTCCATCATTTTGTTGTTGCTGCTAATTCTTGTTGTCGGTTTCAACCACCCAAACCAAGCATTTCCATGCTTTCCAGTACCAAGCATAGATCTACCATTAGATTCAAATAAATTGAAATAAATTCACATCATACCTCATTAGTGGCTCGTCAACAAGGTACACATGCAATATATTTACTTCCTACTCACAAAAAGTAAAACTAGCATCTTTTACCAAATCATCATGTAGAAACATATCTCATCCACTTAGCTCAAAATGCAACCATCATAATCAAAATCCTAGATCACATGTAACCATCATAAACCAGAATCATAGATCACATACAATCATCATAAATTAGAGCCATATGTCACATGTATAATAAAACTGAAGTAAAATATTGGTACTTATCCTTTAATCGATCCTTAGCTTCTACCGTTATCCTTTGTCATTTCCCCGCGCACACCATATTGGTTTCCACACCTAGCAAGCACCTAGTGCCTTTTTCTTTTCTTCAATCATGTACACATACACAATGTACATCACAACACATAAATCCAGACACATCATATGACACCACACAATACATACACCTACATCTAGTGTACAACACAACACAATACATATATGTACACAGAGTACAACACAACGAATACACATGTCACAACACCACGACTACACAATGCACATAGTATCACATGTTCACAACACAACATGTATGACATGCACACAATACCACATGTACACTAGTACCACATGTACAACATGTAAAAAGTACCACTTGTACACAACACCACATGCAGAACGTGTATACAACATCACATGTACATGACACCACCTGCACAACGTGTACATAGAACCACATGTATACCACACCACTTTTACAATGTGTACACAATACCACATGTACATAGCAATACATGCACCACATGTACACGACACCACATGTACACAACACCACATGCACGACATGTACACAACACCACCTACACACAACACCACATGTAGAATTACGCACACAACAACATATGTACATAGTGTAACATGTACAACATGCACACAACAACATATGTACATAGAACCAAAGGTACAACATGCACACAACACCATATATACAACAGACACATGACATCATATGTACACAATATTGCATATGCTACATGTACACAATATTTCATATGCTACATGTACACAACACCAATACTGCACATCCTAAGACCACACTGTCTTAACCAAACAACCTTGCTTCTAGTGTCTTATCCATGCTTGTCCCAATATGTCGGAAAGCACGCTACTTTCATTTCGTTGATCTATTCCTCAGCATAGTTTGTCCATAATATAGACATACTATAATCACATAATATCAATTCATAACCACATGATACTGACTTCATAGATTTGTCAAGACTATTCAACCCATTTGATTTCTCATAAAACCAAGAACCTCTTCATGCCATTCACCTACATAAGGAATCATTTCTCCACAAGAATTATCCCTAAAAATCCTATGACATATATATATTATATATATTATTATCTATATATATATTATATATTAGCATAAAACAATCATGATCCTATCAAACAATGACATACATACATACATGCATGTAGACATATATATACATCAACACAATCATGATCACAACATAATTACCATATATCATAAGGTTTAGGTTAAGAGAACTCCCTTTATCCATTCACAACATACACAACATTGAGAACAATAGTTCCCAACATAGAAAGGCATTAGATGCCCCACATCCATTTACTTTACCTTTTCGGTTACCTTTCTCATGTTTGTACTGCCATTGTCCATTTACCACAATGGACCCAACCAGTGCAACTGGCTATCATATTCTTGCCTTCAACTACCCTTTACTCATGCATTAGCTCCATCCAGGTCTTACATTACCTGTTGGGATTCATAGAGCTCTCCCTGAGCTCCATTAACTTCCTCCTTCCTAGCCAATTCCCAAGACCCTCAAAAAATAAAGGCAATAATAAGAAACAAGAAAAAATAAAACCATGAAATTGTTGACCTAAAGATGATCTGAGGTTGTCATTGATGTCAACAAAATTAGCACCAGGGGCTACCCTAATCTTGCAAGGGAATTTTGACTTGACAAATTACTCTATTTTGAGTCAAGGATCTTCCTGGTGGATTCTAATCATCAAGATGTTTTCGTTGATATATGGCACGCCAAGTAATTCTTCACGGTTTGAGAGATATTCATGTTTGAAGTTGGTAACCCCAGTTAGTGGGCTAAAACCCTATGGGGTTGTGGAATGGCACTCTTAATTGGCTTTGGTCATTGAATAGTCAATAATTATTAATTTTTTAAGCTCCTAAAATCCCTCCAACATTCTCTATAGAAGCCCCTCTCAACTTTATAAAAGGAAATCTCATATATCCTCCAAATGGAGTGATCGTGGAATTTTCGCTATAACTTTATTTTTGTGAAGTCTTAGATTTTTAAATGAAAACCCATTTTATTTTCAATCCCGATGAACTTCAGGACCAAATTTCAGATCTTGGTTCGCCATATTTTTAGAGATATGATCTATGGAAGTTAGGGTTTTTTCAGGCTTCCAAATTTCATCTCAAAGAAGCGACCTTGGGAAAATCATCATAACTCTCTCTCTGAGAAGAGGATTGGAATTCTATAAAAAATGGAAGACATTGCACAAAATTTAGTTTTCTGTGTATCAATTTCAGAGCCGAAGGAGGAAACAGTGACACGTGGCACGTCATACTAGTTCACTCTACGAAACTAGTCCATAATTAGGTCATTGTGAGAGATTGGGCACAAGTTTTCCTTGATGAGTCCAAATAGGGTCAGACCTATGGCATTAGAAAGAACACTCGGAGGGCTTCTACAGGACCAAAGATCACATGTTTGGTATCTGAAATCACATAGATACATCAGATTAAATATCATGCTCCTAGAAGGTAAGAAAAACTATATCAAGTGTTGTCAAGGGGTGCGAAGGACCAGACTTTCTAGGGAAGAAAAGAGCAAGGTGCGGCAAAATGATGCAACAGAGGTAAGATACAGGTATGTATCTTCTATATATGCATGTTCATCTCTTAATTGCATTAGGTTCTTTGTATTCTAATTTGTTGTTTTTTTTTAACACTAACATATGTTATGAAGGATGAGGTAAGTTTTGCTATTATCATGTCATGGGTATTTCCTTGAAGACTTTTTGCAGGTATTATATATTCATCAAGAGAAGACTCAATGCATAATCTAATGTTCTGAAGAATGAGAAAGGGTAGCATTACAAGAGTAGAAATCAAGGTGCAGAACAACAATAAGAAGTTCACCACATGAAGTCTTCAAGTGGGTAGCACTGCATACACACATTGTAAAAGTATCATTGTACAGATTCTTTGTAAAAGTTGTACAAGTGTCTATTTGCCAAGAGTTGAAGAGGTAGTTTCGGAGGTCTAGGATCATCATTAGGTGGTTGTGTCATAGTTGGGGTTATGGTCTAGTGTGTCGTCTTCTTCTACATCATTCTATATCATTGTAAAGTGGACCATTTTCCTTGATACAGGAGTCCATTCTTCTTGTATTCTTCTATAGGGTGGTAGGGTGGTGCTAGGCTAGTGCATGAAGTCACAAATAGGTTCAAGCTTGTGAAAACTTCAGGGTGGTAGGGTGGTGCTAGGGTGAGTTGTAGCTCATTGGGTGTTGGGGCATCCATTCAGTTGACTACTGAAGAATCTCGGGCATTGGAGTGTCCATCCAGTGGGAGTTGGAGAAGAATGTTTTTCTAGATTCTAGGATGTTGGAGCTTTATTTTCAATTGGAGTTGAAGATTAAAGAATTATTAGAAAAGCATTCAGTGGTTTTTGATCCAGAGGGGGCTTTCCACCTAAAATTTTTGTGCCTCCTATGTTCCTTTATTCACTGTTGTTACTGCATAAACATTAATGGTAACTGAAGATTCACTAATGCTCTGAAAAGATTTAAAAGTGCTAATTGCTAAGGATTACTGATTCCCACCCCCCACAAAAGTATTTTCCAGCAGAAACACCAATAGTAATATGATGCCACAAACAAAGTGGCATGACCATGCACTAGACATAAACAAAACTACAAGTCAAGCACAAACAAATCACAAAACACTAAAAGAAAAAACTAGAATCATACACCATGAGTCAACCCCATGGATTCTAATGCTTCCAAACGAAAACTCAACCCAAGCCTTCTTCAAGATTTCATGGCAATCTCTTTTGCCATGCAATCCCTGCGTCAAACTACCATCAGCACATAATTGTTAGTTCATAAATAAACATAAAAATATACATTTTACCTTACCTTGTTGTGTCAAGCATGTTGCCTTGCAATTGAACACATCCACACCATCTCTCAAGGGACTCCATCCTTTGACAAATCCAACCACAACTAGAAACTAACTAATATACCTCTCAAATACATGCTCATGAATATAGCACATATCCAAATAATGTAAGATAAAATCAAGGTTAAGAATACTTCCTATAGTCATGCAAAACAGTCATTCGTTTGGAAGTGCACTTTCTAAACTTAGCCAAAGGAGTTCTCACCCAACTCCTTTGTTTTAACTTTATCTTGTTGCAATGGAATCTAATTATGTCATGTCACATCACCCAACTATTAGTTATATAAACAAATCAACTGCTACCTCGTCATGCTAATACTAAGCATATTTCCTGCAATTGTTCACACATGTTGATCACATATTCCAAAGATCAGGGCAACATATCTATTAATTGGAAATAAACCTTCGCCAAGTCTAACAACCATGTCATAAGAAAAATCAACTCACATTCATCAGTCGTAATACATAATGCTACAACCATCACCTACTTACACTCAAGTACATATGTGTTAGTACAACCATCTTAAGATAAGATCATTTCTTCACGTAATCTTACAGACACATACTCATATCATGCAATTAATCAAACATTCAAACAAACTATAAATGTACCATGTTAGATAAATCAACTGGATGGCATAATAGACACCAAACTCTCAAACACCAAATAGACGACATAATCAAATAGTGAAACACCAAGTATATGGCATAAGCAAACTCATACCTTAATTTATCTTAGGGGAGGCTATCTTTTCTGCACAATCAATCTAGATTAGCATGGTATAAATTCACAACATATCAACTCAAACATAAATAAGGTCATGATATCCATAACAATAACTAGCTAATAGGTTCACCTCATAAGCTCATAAACAATTGTCATTCATGCATAACGATCATATACACACTATCAATCTAGATTAGTATGACATAATATCATAATATATTAACTCATACTTGAATGTCATAACCATGATCATCTGTATAAGTCAATCAAAATTAGCACAAAACACAATAACATCAAGACCTCAACTTCCATGACCATAATAATCATGAATATGACCACAATGCATACAACAACATGTTACTATCATTCATGGCTATCTGACACATGTACATACGATTATACTAATCAACTAGCATTTATCATACATGTAACCATAATAATAGAATGACAAGCATACAAGTAGCCATAATGCATATATCAACCATTAACAACATACCTACATTCCTAACATACAAACCTATATGATGATATACTCTTACCCCAAGGTCTAGTGATGCAACCTCATTCTGATGATTTTCTTCTCCTGCTTCATCTCATTCAACATATTAGCATCATAACAAGCCAACAACATCATGATGACCTAAAACACCTAAAATGACCTCACGCACAACAACCATGTCCATAACAAAGAATTCATAACATCATATAGAAATTGAGATGCATAAAAAAATGCATATACAATTGACATGCATTCATGAAAAAAACATCCCAACAACAACATCATGGCGACACAACTGCAACCATGACCAACACCATGCATACATAACAAGCACATACACCCCAAACATAAAGAACACATATGGAATTGACATTTATGCATGAAAAACACATTTTGCCCATCCATTCCATGTGTTAAACCATGCTTTGATACCACTCTATGTTATCAAATAACAATCTCTGCTATCAGATAACACCCAAAGAGAACAAAAACCAGACATTCCCCAAAGAGAACGAAACCTACTCTGATACCACTCTGTAAAACCATCTTCCCACATTTACCCAAGTTAACGAGTCTGTTGGGGTAAACATGTGACAAGAGGCTATTCTAATTTGATTCAAATCCTCATGTAAAGTTAAGGAAGTGGAAGTGACAAAACATAACCAATCTAACCTTCTGCATATGTTAGAAAACCTTAAGGAGCCAACCATCCCTTCCAGGTGACCAACCCCAGAGGTAACTTGACATTTTATTGACCTAGATCCTCAGTCACTCCCATGACATGAGAATGCATGCGACTTGGACCTTCCATTCACTCCCATAGCATGAGCATGCCAGCGAATGGGGACGTTTTTAGCTACTTTAGAGCTAGTGACCTCATATTATGTGCCACCTTTTCAGGGATAGGTCTCAGGCCACTACCCAAAACTTCATGAAACTTCTAGAAATGAAAAATAACACCAAAAAAATCATACTAATGCAAATACTTGATCAATGACTTGCCTGGACCCCTACTAGCCATGGTAGGAATTTCGTCAAACATGTCATAAATATGCATTCTATAGGTCATAACAACATATATGAGCATAGGGGTTTCATACTTATCTGGCAATCACTAAGAAGAATTGCTTCCTTATCACATTAGTTGCATTATCATATATTAGGTCATATATTCATTGTTCATTTATTTACAAATCAAAACATGATGTGAGCCATACATCATCGCTATCATAAAACATTCTAATAACCAACATATAAACAACATAAATAACAATGATACAACAGAAATAAAATCCACATATAAACTAGTACATTTACACATGAAATACCAAGGAGAAGGAATTATTATTAATGTGCATAAGCCAACTAGGTATGGGACTTCCACGAACCACTCGACCATAAATTGGCTGAACCAAATCTTTCTTTCAGCCAATCACCCTTGTGCCATATTCCAAGCATGAATGTGGGACTCATAACCATAAATCAACCAGGGCTTCCCAAAGCTAAACCACCTCACCCTCATCAATAGAAATATGCTTTATTGCAATCCCCACTAAATCACTAGGCCCTAAACAAGCGTGGATGCCACCAGATTTCTCCACCTACATCGTGAGGATTTTGCATATCTCCTAGTCTCTAGGCTTTAATGTACATTCTACCATACAATGGTTGAGGATCCCTAGGCCTAATCAAGACTCCACCCTCTAAGCTTTACCGTATATCATGCCATTCATCGACCAAGGATTCCTAGGCCTGATTAAGGGCACCCACCTCTAGGATTCACCGTATATCTCGTCATTCACTAGTCAAGGATTCCTAGGCCTGCTAAGGTAACAAAAAATCTTGTTTTACCGCAACCCACAATCTGGTTCAGGGGTTACTAAGCCAAGCCATTACCACAATCCATGGTCTGATTTAGGGATTACTAGGCCTTTTGTTCTTTCTCAGAGACCACCTCACTCAGTTTCGAATCCATCCGGCAATATAGCTCAACCAAAACATGAGAACCCCATCACATGATGGCTATTCGTAAAAGAAAAGGAAATTATTAAAAGCATTATCACACCTGTAAAAACCTGTGCCCATGACATCAAGAGAACCAAGAACCCACATCCATAACCATGCATGTCAAAACTAGCGAGGAAATCACACATTCAAATCGATACCTACAATTAATCTCGTTGTAGCTACTTGATCCTACTCTTCCTTGGTTGATCTTTGCTTCCTCTTGCCTTCTTTCCTTTCCTTGATCCAATGCTATAGTTCTCCAAGAAAACCCTAAGTGTGCAAGATTGTGAGAGAGAGAATAGAGAGAGAGCTCCAAATTTCATCTGACAAAAGGTTAACAACTAATCCTCAAAAGCCTTTTTATCAATGAGGACTCTATTTTCTTCAATTTTCCATTATTTTCCTTTAATTTCCTCCTCACATGCAACCTGTGACCCTTCACCTTCCTTTTCTCCTAATTTCCATTATTTTCATAAATAAATGTCAAATAATGCCTCTTTTCCTTTTCCATTGTCTTTGCCTTTACCTTTTCCAATTTCCTTTACCTTCAATAAACTAAAATGAGCACCCACTAGGATGTTTTCCCACCATTAAGCTTGGACTACGTATAACATAACTGTGGTCTTATATTTTCTACATGGATTTTTAACGAGGACTATTACAAAAATACTTCAATTTGGCCCGTTGAGACCCTATACTCATGTAGGAAATTGGAACTTCACTATTTTGATCATCCTTCTAAGTGAGGATAGTAGAACAAAAGAGGTCAAAGGAAAAAGGTGTATAAAATAATATCCTTATTAAAATAGGAGATATCAAATCCAAAGCTTGAATAATTTCCTCTTTATTATATCAGAATGATTCTTTTTCAAGATTGTTCCATTTAAAAATATAATTTCTCTTAGCCAAATTTTGGAGATGCCTAGCTATCTTTGCAAAACTTGAGATAAAATGTCTGAAAATTTTGATCTATACCAAGAAGGTTGAATTTACCTTTTATTGTGTGGAAGGAAAATTTATGATATATCTTTGATTTTTTTGGGTCCAATAACAATGCCAAATTTAGAAACAACAAATCCTAGGAGTTCCTCTTCGGTTAAAGTGAATATAGTCTTTCTCATGTTCATAGATATTTTGTATTTCCTACAGTGATCAAAGTTATATTTATGATCGTGAATACGATTGGATTTGTTTTTAAAATAGAAAGTAATATCATCGATATGGACGACCACTAATTTATTAATCAACCCTTGAAATGTGACATCCATAGCTTCTTGGAATGTGGCACAACGTTGATTAAGACAAAAGGAATTTTTTGTATATGCGTAAGTGCCTCCTTTTGTTTAAAAGTTTGTTTTCAATTGATGATCTCGTGACACTAAAAGTTGATTGAAGCTTGAGAATCCATCTAAAATGGACACCATCTATGATCTTGCAATAGACTACAAAATCTGTTCAATGGGAGGAAGTGGGAAACTATATTTTTTCAAAAGACTTATTTAGGTTTTTTAATTCAATGCAAATTTGGATGTCTCCATTTTTCTTCCCAACTAATACCATATTAGACACCCATTGTGAATGCATAACTAGAAATATAATTCTTGCTTTCAACAATTTGTTTTATTCCTTCTTTATTTGCAATTCCAAGTGAGGATGTATCCTTAGTTTTTGTTGAACATGTTTACTATCAGATTTGAGTGGGATGGTATATTGAATGATAGAAGTGTTGTATGTTTTTAGATCACCATATGTCCATGAGAACACATATTTGTACTTTTTTAGAAGTCGGATAAACAAGCTTGTTTCGAAGGGATACAACCTAATATAAAATATACTTTTTGAGGATTATCTTTGGAATCGATATTCATAATTTCAAAATCCATTGAAGAGATATTGGCTAAATTACTTTTTGTTTTTTGGATTCAGAATCAAATGAAGGTTGATTGTTCTTGTTTTGTGTTGTTCATAATCAATTATAGAATCAAAATAGGTGTCTTCCTAGGTTCAGAAGTTTATAATTTTCACATCATCAATTAAGACTCTCTAGATTGTAATATTGTTAGGAACTGAGAGTGTTATAGACATATTTGTGCACTGAAACCCCAATCAAATATGTCCATAAACCAAGGGCTTCTAAGTTCCTAAAAGTGTTGTTTCATATCCTAAAGGAACAAGGTCAGCGGATTACATCATCTCCCAGAAGTTCTCCATGAAACATTGCTCAGAACTGGTCAAAGCTGGACCATACAGACTGCTTAGTGCTAAGGGTGCGATGCATCTCACCTGACACATGCAAAAAGTGCGATGCATACTGAAAATCCCTTCTGTGGGGTGCGATGAGCGAGCGCAGACAAATGGAAAAATCAGTTGGCTAGGTGGAAACTCAGAGAATCTTCTAGAAGCTGCCCATTTGACACTTGCCTCTCTGAATTCACCCAAGGATGAGTAAGAGATCATGAATCTCCAAGTGGAACCAAGAACTATCAGAGAGAGGACACTAATCGAAATCCCAGAAGCTGACTCACCCACCTGCAAATATCTATATATGGACCCCTCATCCCAAAGATCCAAAGGCTGGAATCTTGTATTTTGTAAGGAAGTGTTGTTGGTTTCTTTGTGGAACATCATAGTGTTGGGTGATCTAAGCTTTTCATGAGGTGAAGAAGGGATTTCATGCTGGGGGGATGACACTGAGTCAGATGAATGGGTTGTAATCCTCTCTTCTACTCTTTCTATCAATAAAGCTATTTGAGTTTTCCTCCACATTCTTGTATGTCTGAGTTGATATATGCATTTGTGTGGTCAAATATATATGATCCTATATTGCTTATGATTGTAGATCTCTATGCTTTGATGGTGTTATGTTGCTTTGACTCTACATGTGTTCATTTAAGCAGGACAAGCATGGAAGGAGTGGCAAAGATCTGTCAAAGGGGAGAGGAAACAAGCAAGGATCCAAGTGAAAGATTGAGGTTGGTACTCTCTACTTCTCTCCCGTCTACTTCTCATAAAGGAAAACATAAGTAACTTTAGTTTGTTTGTTTCTAAGATAGCTACCCGTCTTAGTGGGACTAGCAGCTCTGAATGGACACTAGGTTTCCCGATAACAAAATGGCGACTTTGCTAGGGAGCGAATAACTTGTTTTCTTGTTTATATTTGTTTGCTTTATAAACTATAGATGGAGCCTGAAGTTAAGCCAGCTAGCCTTCGAACTGCATTTTCTATGCAAGTGCAAAGAAGATCAATGCTGCTTCAGTCCATCTCTGGGTTTTGCTTATAAACTAAACAATTGATTTGCAAACATCCTAATTTCCCTGGTGGTGGCTCAAGTAACCTCATTAGATCAGCCCCTATGCTTTGTATTTACTGACTATCATTAGGTCAGCCTAAATCCCTGAACTAAGCTACAAACTGTGACCAAAAACCAAGTTAAATTCTCATCCCTGTACCATCGCACTATCTCCTTTTGACAATCTGGATGCATCACACCTCCTGTGTGCAGTAGGTGGGATGCATCCCTGTTTCCTTGTGTTACAGGTGCGATGATCAGATAAGACTGTTTCTACCTCCAGATTTTGGTTTTTCTTCACTCTCCTTAGCTTTATTTAGGAGTTTTGTTGTTTGTGATCAGTATACCACTGTTGAAACTCCCTTCCTTTGCATTATTTAGCCTCCATTGTACAAAGAATTTTGAATGTTTTTATGTATTGTTCGCCATTTACAGTTCTCATTTACAAAGAAGTAGCTTAATCGAACTGTCGTCTTTTGATTTGGAAGTGTCGCAAGTGTCGTTTTCAGTCAAAGAAAAGAATCCTACTCTTCTTGATGGGTTATTACACTGTTACTCTTGTATTTGATTTGAATTAATAGTATTTCAATTGTCAAAATTAGTTTTCAATTCGAAATCGCAAAGTGTCGCCTTCATCTTCCTTTCGTATTTTGAAGAGAAAATTGTGAGTATTGTTGCTTTGAAAGAAAAGATAATTCAGATTTGTACTCAGCATTCTTTTTGTCATTCACACATTAAGAAAGCAGAAAAAAATACATGCATGTGCATTTGCATTTAGACTGCTTGTTGATTTTGATTTAGGACAGTGCATCTAGGGTGTGCTCTCTGCTCTATGTTGAAAGAATCTCTCTTCTCTTTCCTTAGTAGCTAGGATTTTCATTGCAAAAAGAAGAGTAAATGATTGTTTATCTTCTTAGATTGCATATTTAGGAATTGTATATCTACATCACGCGGTGAACTTTAAAGGCAAAATTCTTAAGAAAGGTCAATTATAAAATAAATTCAATGAACATAAAAATGCTTTGGAACCTAATGCACAACATTTATAAGTCTAGGCTAGAGACGTATTCCGGCGTTGTAAAGCCTGGTAACTATCGCTTTCATAGTAGATTGGGTGATTCCTCCTCTTTGAGACGACAAGTGCTAGTACGGACTTGTGCTCCCACGTACCATCAAGTATATATTGGGAGACCACAATAGGCTATATCCTTTATCCTTAGGAAGCC